>JAZHYW010022956.1:0-32195 GCA_037355805.1 Ixodes ricinus | reverse complement strand
CGCTCAAAACGGTCTGACCCTCCTCAAAGCAATTACCAACAAAGCTTGGGGGCTCAGGAAGTCCTATTACGCCGCCTCGCGCGAACGCTTCTAGTGTAAAAGGTTTTTTATGGACTGAACTTTCAAAACGTAACTCAGACGCAGGAGACCACACTCGTCACAATGAATCGGGCCGCAATAAGAATTGTCACGGGTCGCCCTCGCTTCACGCGGGTGGAAGAGCTCGAACGCATCGCGCAGATGAATACCCTTTAAGAAATCGCCGAAGAACAACGAATCAGCCAAGCCCTGCGCCTGTCCCGGACCCGCCAAGGCAGAACTATTCTGACACTGGGTGGACGCGCCCATCTCAATGAAGGTCCGCTTATGCCGACGCCTCCGCCCCCATGGGAAACGGAGGCGGTCACCGTCGCCAAACCGATTCCAAAAAACCAAGGGAACGACTCGCCGGGACGAAGAGTCACCCAAGCCTCCAACCACATGGCAGAAGTCGGCGGTCTCGGAGGTCACGTCGAAGAGTTTTACACAGACGCGTCGCGCTCTGAGACCGGCCGCACGGCTATCGTCTGGTACTCCCCTACAAAGCAGGACACGCAGCAAGAAATCGCTGAAAACACGAAGAGCACGTGCGTGCTCGCAAAACTGCGGGCGATCTTGATGGCGACACAGGCAACCATGCTGAAGAGAGCCAATGTCACAGAAACTTGCATATATACAGATTCTCCAGAGGCACTCCGCGAGTTGCGTCGCACGGACACATGTACCGCCGTGGTCGCACAGATCCGAACATTGGTGCGCAAAGCGAAGGGCGACCAAACGATCACTGTCGCGCGGCTGCCAGGCCACGAAGGCATTCCTGGGAACGAGAGGGCGAATGGAGCCGCGAGGGCACGGCTACAAGCAACACAGTCCTCGCAAGGCCCGGTTCCTCCGCTCAGTCCTCGCAAGGTGCCTGAAGACAATGCCGACTTGAACCTTTCCGAGGTCAAACGCGGAGAACGAACAGCACGCAAGGCGCGCCTCACTTCCCTCCTGCCGCCCAACTCTCACCGCATTCCGAGCCACTTTCCGCGATGGGAGCGGGTGGCCCTCAACCGACTCCAAACGAAGACGGTGCTGACGCCAGACTGGCTGTCCAGAATCCACCATGCGACGGATCCAGACGATGCCGGCCCCGATCCGAACTGCGAACACTGCGGCGTTCCTGCCACCTGCTCCCATCTCGTGTGGGCCTGCGCGGGATCCGCGCCGGAGCGCGAGGCCGCGATCCGCAACCTCCCCTACCACATACGTCCTTGCTCCTACACAGAGTGGACGAAACCGACAACCGCCATTTAGAGTGAACAAAAACTCGTTTACACATCTCCCATCGACTTCCTACGATCCTCCGTGATCGGTAGGTTCATTTAATCATCGTCATTTTCACTTCCCTTCACCCTTTCCCCCTCCTACTCTGAGGCCTTCAGGTCAGAAGGCGGCATCATAATAAACGTTTTTACAATACAATACTTCCATTTTTTCACACCAGCACCAAGGCAAAGGAACGGGCGCGACTGACTCCGACCTGAGCAACTATTTTTGGCTATGACTGGGAAGGACTCTACGCGGGTTATGTCTGGGAGGGGGAAGAACAGTTGTCATTGCTCGAAAATTCGCGTCGAGGGCCGTTCGACGTCCTTCCCCTCCTTCGTTTCCCGCGAATATCGAGCAGAAACGCTTGAATGGCAGACTTACCAGCCCTATTTCTCACAGTGTAAGATAACACAGTAAGGGTACGAAGCATGCATCAGAAAAATTAAGGTGGAAGCATTCAAGAGGGACCAGAAAATGTCGAATGCAAAACCGCAAAACAAGAATACCGCGCATCCGCCCATTCCACATTAAGCGCCCATTACCAAATTTCTAAGGTCTGAGAAAATACGCACAGTACATTTATTTGTAAAACTGATGGCCGGACAAGCGCCCATCCCCCATTTTTGTGCGATTATTTCCAAAGTTTGAGTGGGCGCTTGCCCAGTATTTTACGGTAGGTAGAGAATCGCGCTTAGCGGGTTTCCACAGTACAAGACAGCGGCGGAAACATTCTAGCTGATAGGGGGCGCGAGAGTCGCACCAGCAGCATCAGCATCAGCAACATGGCGGCGGCCTTTGAGCGTTTTTTTTTTTGGAAATGTCTATATGCTGCAACGAGAGACGCATTGGGGAGTTGTAGTAGAACGTTTTTCCCCTTCGCTACAGTATCCGTAAAGAAAACGCTGCAGCTCCGCATGCGCGGCGCCAGCCTTGTCTGCATAGTTTAAGGTCTTGTAGCGGATTATGGAGCGCTATCCGGGTGCTTAGCGGGCTGCGGGAACGGTCTACAACAACTCCCTATTATGGAACACTTGCTCGACGTATTCAGGGGACAAGTGCACCACAAGCGGTAGTCTATAGACTATAGCTTCGTGTGACTAGGTTAGAGTGTTCCCAAGCGCTCGATTGGGGTCACGTAGTTTATGAGCTACGTTTGCGATATGGGCTGCAAGGAGGGAACGAAAGCGTTGGTCGTCTTCAAGTGCCGCCACCTTTTCGTCCTCTCGACGGCGACAACGCGACGCGTGAACACTAGCGACCTTCATAAGATGGAGGCTTGGGCGAGTTACCTTTCAGTCACTGGCGACCAATCCAGCCAGAAGACGTCCGCCATTTAAATTTCAAATGCTGTCTATAGTTTGAGTTTCACCTTAAATCTACACTCTCTAGCCTAGCTCGGCTATGACAAGACCCAGAAATGCTACACCGCTTGCCTCTATCGATGACCTTCATCTGTGCTCTTCCAGTCACGGTTCGGAAGCTGGGTGGTCCGGAAGACACCTCGCAGCGGTACTCTCCCGAACTGGCCGGAGTCAGATCCCTCAGCTCCACCGACTCTGCGTTGCTTAGTTTAATCTGAAAAGAAGAAAAAGAGGCGGGAATCTTGGTACCTGAAACACGTGTCTGGCCCTTGCGCTTGGCGTTCTGTATACCTCCCACGAAAAAGTAACAGTCAGGGCTGGGCAGGAATACTCCAAAAAGTATTCGGACATACAAGTACTGGGACACACGCATTTCAAGTATAAAATACAATACTGAGGTACAGTTTTCTTTTTCTATAACGGGATATCCCTAAATCTTTCTCCAAAAAATGGCAAAAAAAGTAATATCAAATACGGACACAGATATACTTTTTTTGTTGTTGAATGTAGGTAGGTGTGAAGGTGTGCGGTTTGTAGCGAATTCAAATGGTAGTTGCAAAAATATTCGACAAGCCAGGAGACGCCATTAAAAAAGATAAAAAAAAACACTTCATGTATATAAAACAAATTTATTAAACGTTTAACGAGTGCGTGTAATCGTCTCTTCGTTTTAGAACATGAACGTTCCCTTACCTCAAACTCTTTATCACAGCTACCACTCCGAATGCCGTTAAAACATTCTTGCCATAGTGAACCACGTAGTTACGGGATGCAGACGACTGTTTTTTCATGTTTGACAGAAGGCATCTGCCCTACCCTAAATGACCACTGTGTTGCCGTCAAGATTCGTGTCAAACAGTCGTCTTAAGCACTTCTGAGTCCCCTGCAGGTGGGGAGATTAGACAACGCAGAACCAGCACTCTGGAACAACGTAGCCGGACCTGTCTGCACGATGGCACTCTATTCTGCTCAGAAATTGTTGCAGCATATAAGGTGGAGAAGGCCCTCCCACAACGTATTTTTACTGATGATTGGTGGTTTACTTCTCGCCACTCGCCTACTTTGCTAAAGTTTAAAAAGTGGAGGGCCTCGCGGGCGGAGCTTATCCTGGTATCCTTTCAAGTGACCTTTCCTCAAACCACTTTTCGGTTATTAATTTTCGCGATTGCCTGCAACCAGACTTCCCCCTGTGGGAGGGTCGTGTGACGGGTTTATATTATAAAGTGTGGGACCCCTTAAAAACCTGGTTTTCAGGGTATGATAAAGACCCGACCGATAATTTTAGACAATAAGTGTAACGAGACACCTAAGCCTGGCAGTGAATCGCGATTAGGCACTACATCATAACTGTTTTCGCTACTGAAACGCAACTACTATTTTCAAATGTATCTCAACATAAATACGGATATTGAAAGGTACCGTTAAGACACCATCGCGATACATTTGTATCGCGATACTGCCCCGGATTATCCGGTCGTGATACTTGGCTTGATTGGATTATGACGGCCGAACCTCTTGTGTCGGGCGATCAGTCTTGCAAACTGGATCTAGATAAATAAATTATTAAAAGCTTAAACACTATGTCATCCGCATAAGGCGGGAGTCATTTGTACCATCTGTCTCCCTCGCTGTAGTTCATCCAGAAAGCTCCTCCACTGTCGTCCAGTGCTCTTTAGATCCTTGGAATATATAACGTAAACAACAGAGGAGAGAGGGGGATCTCTGCCTTAGTACCCGTTGGGTCTTAATCGGGTCTTTTTATATATCACCCCACTGCAC
Organism: Ixodes ricinus; assembly: GCA_037355805.1. Lineage (NCBI taxonomy): Eukaryota > Metazoa > Arthropoda > Arachnida > Ixodida > Ixodidae > Ixodes > Ixodes ricinus. Next base: position 27,702 of record JAZHYW010022956.1, on the reverse strand, counting down.
CACAACACTGTTGTTTCTGTAGATCTCTTGCATTATGTCCCTCCACTTCACCGACATTCCAAGCTCCTGAAGGCCGATTCATAGCACGTGAAATACCGCGGAAGCGCCCACTTGGTTCAAGCGCCCACTATCAGCGTTTCCAAAACTTGTGAATTCTACAAATTATACTTTAAGGGCCCGATTTGACAGGACAAGCGCCCATTTCTAGATTAACCCAATTTTCAGTAAAAGTGGGTTGGGCGCTCGCCCAGTATTTTACGCTAGTTTATGGTCAACCGGGTGGTAAGCCTTGGCGATGTCCAAGAAGCCCTGGTACAATGGTCGCCGCTTTTGGTTTGCGATCTCTATGGCTCGCGTGAGCACGAACCGTTGTCTTCTATCGCGCCTTCCTTTCCGGAACCCATTTTGGAGTTAATTACCCTATAGAATTCCCTCGTTTTCTGTCCAACTCTGTATCTTTTCTCTTATAACATGCATGCAGATTCGATAGAGAATCGGGGTCACGGTTATTGGGCGATGGTTTTTCAGTATCATCTTATCTCTTTTCCCCTTGTATATCATTCTGACCCAGTATCTCCTGCAGCCCTTTGGTATCTCTCCTGTGGTCATCACGCAGGATAGCGCCTCTCAAAGTCTAGTCCTGGATATTTGTCCTATTTTCTTCAGCAGATTTGCTGGGATGTCTCCAACCTCGTTGCAGTGTGCACCATTTGCTCGTTGCAAGGCCCTATTCGATTCGCCCTGTAATATTATGCGACGCTGCGCGATGTTTTCGATACTGTCCTTCTATGGGTCACTCCGGCTCTCGGCATTTAGTTCCCCGAAGCCCTCCGCTATCGCTGCAGTAATATGCTTAATGCACTCTTCTCCAGTCAGGACTGCTCCATTCATGGCATCTTTTATTGTCATAAGATTGCGGGTTGGGCTAGTTGGGGATGATTCATACTGTGGGTTACGCCTAAAAAACGAAGACACAAAGATGAGTGGCACACTGGACAGGGCGTAACTTCCAACGGAAATTTATTAGAATACATATATAACAATTGTAAAACAACTGCACATGCGCAAAGAGGATACACTTAGATCAAAAACCCGAAGAAGCCGGACGACACTGGTGAATGACAGAGGCTTAACTGATAAAGGCAGGTTCCACATCATAATGTGATATAGAAGGAGCGCTGACACAGACGGTAGACCATGTGACTTAATCATGAAGGTTTCACGTATTTCACGTTCTCGTTTTGTTTTAAAACTCCTAGTTCCTTGTTCACAATCCTAGTTCCTTAAAAATCTGGGTGGCATTCGGGGATTTCCTAATGGCAGCTGAGTGCTCTCTAATTCTATCATTGACGCACCTCCCCGTCTAGCCCACGTACACCCTCCCGCATAACAAAGAAATTTCATATGAGACCCCTATGGCGCCCTCACGGAACTTTGTACACTGTGAGAGATGTGAATGCCACCCAGATTTCCATGGAGCTAAGATTGTGGGAGCTTTAGAACAAAACTAGAACGTGAAATACACAATGCCTTCATGATTAAATCACAAGGGCCGACCCTCTGAGTCAGCGCTCCCTCTATATCACTTTCCGAAAAGGAACATTCCTTCCTCAGCCAAGCGTCTGTTATTTACTAGTCGTCCGGCTTCGTCGGGTTTTAACTTCTAAGTGTATCCTCTTTGCGCATGTGCAGTTCTTACAAAGTTAATATGTGTATTCTAATAAATTTCAGTTGAAAGCTACGGCCTGTCCTGTGGGCCATTCGTATTTTTGTTTTCGTTTTTTAGGCGTAATTCACCGTATGAATCTTTTATTGTCGTCGGGCTTGGCTCCGCCCATCTCACCTTTCCTCATACATGTTGCCAGAATTTCCTTGGCACGTCTCTGCTGCTGCTTCGCAGTTCCTCCCGCAGTTGCCGGTCAGCAGTTTTCAACTTTCTCTGCATTACCGCCGATAATCCAGTCTTTTTCTCACTACATTGCTCCCACGTCTTAATAATCAATTCTTTCTGCGCTCTCATCTTATGTGCTTCCTCATGGTTCTCGCATTCCTTTCTCCTCCGGTTCCTTGCTTCTGACACTTCGCCGTCCAACCACCTCCTTCTCCTTCGTCCATGGTTCTTTCGTCCACTCCTCTTTTGTTTGGCTTTTGTAAACTACCTAAGCATCCAATTGACTATATCAGTATACTGCTGGATGGGTTCCCCTTTAGCTTCCTTTTCCAATTACTTTGTCATTTTTGCTACTTCCTTATTGGTCATACCTTTTTGTGCACTTAGCATTGGAGATTGTTTTAGTTTATTTGACCCACATTCACCAACTACCAGATTCGTGATTTGTGTTCTTTAGGTGCCAAGACTATGCCTAGGGCTTCCAGGTTCCAATTGGGATTGGGATTCTGACCATGAGACTACATGTCACGATTCTGGAGGCTAGCAGTAAGTCACCAACTAGCAGATTGGTGGTTCGAGTCCTCCATCTGCCACGATTATACCTGCGGCTTTCGTGTTACGATTGGAACCGTGAATATGATCTGGAGACCACATGCCACGATCCTGGTGGTAAGTTACCAACTACAAGGTTAATGACTTTGGTGTTCCAACTGCCAAGATCATGACCTAGGGCTTTTAGGTCAGAACTGTGACTCTGAATGTGACATGGAAAACACATGGCATGATCCTGGTAGTCAGGCATCGTGTCAACAAATTTATACCATCAAAGTTTGAGGCTCTATAGGTCATCACCTATTAGGTTCGCGGCGCAGATACTCTAGTTAAGTAGGCTCCTGACGTATACTTTGTTTCTTTATATAAGCCCGAACGCAGTGAATTTCTGAGACCGCACATTAACGTTAGACTGCACGCGTACAGGCTAAAATTGCGACGTATTAATTGCGCTCGATTGCTTGATCCGATTACAGCAAACGCACTGCACGATGACTCACGCTATAACTCTCGCATTTTAGCTTGCCGTGATTTGATCCATAGACTTGTGGTGTCCCGTGCACTTGCACTTACTGTGAAATGATGTATACAGTATATTTGGGACGTCAAGGTCGCGGTTGTGAATGGATCCTTAAGATCACTGGTCTTTCTGGTCTTTGTCCAGGTGGTTGAGGGTCCCAGTTCATCAAGTACGGGGTTCATGATCTGGAGGTCCTGGTTCTTCGGTGTTTGAGTGTTAGACTCTATGAAGAATGAATTTTGACAACCTGGATATTTTTTTACGTGCAAACGAAATCTCAATTGCATGGTGCCTTTTATTTAAGAAGCTTTTAACAAATTTCAGTCATCACATACGATTCAGTCCGCACAAGACATTTTTTATCTGATGCAAAGAATCATATGCGGAGATAAGCCCCAATTGTGAAGTATTTTAATTAAACTATAGCTTGGGGAAAATTGTTGTTTAAACTACTTGTGAGATATATTCAGTACACGTAAACGTAACTGATGACTTGGAAACGGTTGTAATGGTTTAATAAATTTTGTTTAAACTATTTTCAGCCTTATTCCATGCACAGTGCGCACCTTTTCTCCAAAAGTCTGCAATCATATGCAATTTGTTTTTATTGAGTTTCTGTTCTAAAACGTATACTGCGTACACAACTTTTAGCTTAGATCTGCTGAAATATATGAGATGTGCGCTTCGCTATTTTTAAAGCCATATAACGTTTATATATTGTACATTATTTAATTTAAATTTACATTTATCTTATTCCTTGAGTGACCGATGTCGACAATCAAAGGATCCGCGTCATTTCACAAGCCATTGCGTATGAACCATATATATGACCATCTTCTGTGCGCCGCCATTTTTTGTCGACAGGGCTGTGACACGCGTTTGAGCATGCGGAGTGGTTCTCTTTTACGTTATATGAGACGGGGCGCATGCGTCCACAACACAGTGATTCGATATTTATTGTTAGCCTGATAGTTTCTGGAAAGTGGCATACACCCATGCCGTTGAGATCAGCAGGCGCTTAAACGAACCACGGACCTCACATGTAGAGGTTGTTTAATGGACTTTACAGGACGCACGTGCATACCGACCGGGCGATGACCTTTGGTTGGACAGGTAGCCCCATCTTATGACGGATTTCCGCAACTCTTTGGCGGTTCGAGGCTGCTGTCATTGGACCCGATCTCGAGCTTGAACGTCCGAGTATCCCGCCGATCTCTGACCGAGCGATCGTGTCTGTATTTGCTGTCACCCCAAGAAAAAAGTGGGAGCTGTATCGGACTATCGTAGCAATACAGCACTTCATCTGCGCACTGCACCTGTCATCCCTAAGCTGTACGAACACAGTTTCCTTAGCGATTAGAGCACCTATTCTTGTTTTGCACAATATGCTGCCTGTCGTCTTATCAATCTGATACATCTCTTCAGGTCTGACCTCCCTGCTGCGTACTTCTTGGTTACACGCCGTCTCACAGGTTCATCCGCTCTACAAAATAGACCTTTAAAAACTCATCGTCATAAAGGTAAGGGTTTTTTCAGAGCAGTAAATCTCCAAATATTGGAAGAAGATAAATTAGAGATGCTCCTAAGACGAACGACTAAATTTCAATGCAGCTTAAGATTCAAGGATCGGTTCTTAGTCGCCGTCAGCCACCGGATGCCAGCTTTCCAAAATGGCAGCTTCAACTGCTCGAGCGGCGGTGTTGATTCTGGACACCCTATGTTCCCCTTGGGGTTGCTTCAGGAACCAGCTAAGTTGAGGTGTCCCGTCAAGCCAGATAATATGGCTAGACGAGATAATATATTTTAAACTGCTTTTCTTGGGTCGGCGGGCAGTTCCGAGACAAATACGCATATGAAGTTGCAAAGGGCAATTCACATGGTTGCGTTGAGTCCGACCGAGTACGACTGCAACCGATTTTTAAGCCCCTTGCGACCGCGCAGCGTAGCAGTAATGTCGGTTGTAGGCGGCTTAAAACCCCTGTTGCCATAGCAGTCCGTCAAAGAATTAACGTCGCAAGCCGTTGCAGTCAAGCACGCAAGTGCCTTAACGAGCCTTGCTGGTTCACACACTTGCGTTGAGTCCGACCGAGTGCGACTGCAACGGCTTGCGACGTACGGGTTGCTATGGCAACAGCTGTGTCGGCTCTAACAAAACGGGGTAAAAACCTACTTTGTTGGAGCCGACGCAGCTGTTGCCATAGCAACCCATACGTCGCAAGCCGTTGCAGTCGCACTCGATTGGGCTCACGCAAGTGTGTGAATCACCCTTTAAAGGGAAACTGAGACGGTTAAGAAAAAAAAAAGAGTTGATGCTGCTTTTTGGCGTAGTTTCTTCTGGAGAATCTAAATATCACCATCGTTTGTTCTCAAAACACTACTAAACGTAAATAATAATTGGGTTTGTGTGGCTATTTAGACAGCGTGTAGTTGGTCAGCCATTTCAAGGTTGCGACGAGTCACTCGCTGTAGATGAGCAATTTAGCCAGTGCAGTACAACCGAGAGCCTAAGGTCTTTAACGTGCACCACGCAGTAGTGTGACGCGACCGCACACTGGTACGATGCTCATCCAGATCGAAACGGGCAGGGGACCCAGGATCCCTGGGTTCTGCAGCGCCAGCTTTCGCTTTACGTGCTCCGAGCTGGCGTGCGCTAGCCCACTCGGCCACCGATCCACCCACTAAACGTTAAAAGATACCGAAAAATATGCAGCCGCTCGCTGCAGCCCAACGTCATTGGTTGGTCGAGCCGTCATGTCATAAAATGAGAAGGCGCGATTCAAATTGCACCTGTCGCTCAACTAACAACTGGAAATCCTTACGTCGTTTCGTCTCCGCTTCGCGTAAGCTTCTCAGATTCGCTGAGGTGCCTGCCTCTTCTGAAGAAGGATGCTCGAAACTGCTGGACTATACTTCGTTTCAGCTTGGGTCCAGACGCAGCCGATGCTACGAGCGCGAGCGTGTGGCCCTGAATAGTGCTTGCACTGCACGAGCGCGCGTGCTTGGCAGGGACGCAGAAAGCCCGGAGCTCGCGCTTGTAGCATCGCCTCTGTCTGGACCCAAGCTGAAATGAAGTATTGGCGACGTGCGCGATCGAAAGCGTCGCTGTGGTCGGCCTTCCACGATTGGCCGAATGCTGACTATGACGTCAGCAAAGGATTTCTCATCGACGGAAATAAGAGGAATGTAAGAACTTTAATTTTGACGGTGTTGGCAGTGTTTCTTTGAGAGCGCAATGATTTTAAGCTTCCACCATGCTCATTACAAACACCATTGAACTTGTTGTTCGCAAGGTAATGACGTTACGAGAGGGAACCATAGGAGGGACGCCACCAAAGCATCTCGCTGCTAATAGCAACCATTTACTGAAGATAAATCTGTTCTTCTTCTACACCCATTCGTTCCGAGATATAAAAGTAGGGTGTGCAAGAAGATCTTCAGTAAATGGTTGCTAGTCCAGCAGTGTGTTTGTCCTCTTTCCTCTATCTCTTCGTGTATCTTCCTACATTCACCTGACATCTCTCAGAAGCATCAACCACCGACGACGCACGACGCTGGCTCTGCGAGTCGACGAGCACGCGCGAGCAACCTTTCGTGACGTCATTTTTCTTTTCTGCTTTTACTGCCCTCTCCCACTGCTGCGGAGGGGCGTGGTTTCAATGCAACTTCAAAGGCGTCTTTCTAGATGATGCGTGCACGAAATAGCCTACTCTTTGTGATGTTCGCCATGCTTCGGGTTGGATTAAAACTAATCAAGTGATTTTAATCAAATTCAAAGCAGCTTCAGTTCCCCTTTAATCCTACTTCCAGGGCGACAGCCGTTTGTCTCAGCTCTCTTTACTAGGCAACCAAGCTATGCAAACTCCATTGAAGAAGCGCCCGAGCTGTCGTAGAATGCGGAGGAGGATGGCTAAATGCGACGTGCTAACGTCGGTTGCTTTGAAAGTTTACATGTACAGCTTTTTTCGTTGAAGTAAAATTTCAAAGGAATATCGTCACTGCCCTCAGAGAAGACGACGTACTGCTGTTCTGCTTTGTGTGCACTCTCTATAATCTGCTGAAGAATTTGGGCTTTGGGAAATGGAAGCGGGACCGCAATTTAGAAGGACATCCTCGAGTTAAGACGACGGTACCTGAAAGACTTAGGTCAGTTCTGGCTATAGAATTTTTAAGGAATGGATCTATAGCACCGATAAATCAACAGGCGATCCGTTTTCGTTTGGTCTGATTCCCGGCCGAGAGTGGTCCATGTCTGACGGGAAAAAAGAGCTGCGCTAAAAGAAATGCATAGCAAATTGCTGGGAAATTTTGTTGCACGTGAAACTTGTGCCTTGTACGCTCTCGGCGCTCTTCGTCGGTTAGTTTAGCGACTGGCTTAATGCGCGGCATGTACACTCGATAGCAATATTTGGAATGGAGATACCGGCCCTAATCCGTGTTTTCAAAATGTGTGACAGGGTGATAAGGAGATATCTGCCGGACGCAGGGCGGATGCCCCACTGGGCTTTCCCGCCAAATAGCACCTGAACTGACGGCAATGTGTGGCGACATACTGGAAAGACGCTCGCTTAGCAATGGAACTGGTCTTTTGTTACAGCGATGGCCCTCTTCTCCCCCCTCCCTCCCCAAAACACACACACACGCACACACAAACACTCAGAAGTCAAAACCAATCAAAGTCTAACCTCGCGGCCACGCTTGTATCCAGGCTTCACTTTTCGGCTTCACGGAATGCCAAAACCTAGCCAAAGAACGTTTCACGTTGAAACGAAGACAGATTGGAGAGTACGCGGGAGAAGCACAGCGCTCTTTAACTGTACTGTTTTCGCCTGTCACCTTTTTCTTTTTGTGCGCTATCGTTTTTTTTTTGTGGGTGATTGTTACTTATGCAGGTAGTGAGAGAGTTTTTGTCGATGGATGCCTCTTAGCTAGACCAAAAAAAAAACACACGAAAATCAGCTAAAAAAAAATGAGTCATTCGACTCTTTGAAGGGCGACGACCAGCGAAGCTATTTAGCACACGATACAGGCGTGACACAAAATTTTGAACAAAGGTACGAACATATTTGTTGTCTTGATCGGTGATTGCCCCGAGAAGTTCGCGTGGCGCCCCCTTACGGCGAACCGGGGTGACGTCACGGCGAGGACAGAATTTTTCCCCGACTCGCCCTGTGGAGGCTGTGCGGCGTTAGCTGTCGGCGCGCTCGTTTCTATTAAATTTTTTTTGTGCGTGTTCCTCGTAGGAGGTGTAAATTTTCATATGTGGTTCATATTGTGGTTGCGTATCAGCTGCAGGCGAAACTTCAACCAACATTTCAGGCATGGTTTACAGGGCAGGCAACGCATGAATCGCAGCTGGTATAGGAAAATGAAGAAATATGGCCACAATTGCAGGAGCATCACTATAAATTTACATCTCACAGAATAAATGCTGCTAATGGTCTGAATGAATTGGCAAATTATGTATACTATTGCGCGTTTTTTTAGTCTGTTTTTAAACAAGATTGCCGAAGCAGAAAAGCTGCATGCTGCTCCAGCAACATGTCAAATACAGTCTGGGCCATGGAAAAAGAATCACAAGTGAGACAGCCCAAGTACAGGGGCCAAGTAATGAAAGAAGGCACATTTATGTATATACATTGCTCGTATTTGACCTTTGCTGGATTCGGATAGTATTTCAATGGACTAAACTGTCGACTTGTTTATATTGTCCCTCAAGTAATGTACATCAAGCGTAAGCGAAGGTGTCTAGCCCGTTATTAGTCCCTTATAGCTCTTAAATTGAGATTTTAGCTACATAAAATTGTCCTGAAGCTAAAGTACAAGCAGCTTTAATCACGCAAACTGTCACCATTCACGGGTTCCACATTTTCTGCTATTAGTGCAGCATCAACCACTGGACAGCCGTTCGAATGCTCGCTGTTCCTCCTGTTTTCCTCCGTTGTCAAAAAGTCCAGCTAGAGTTTGGAGGCCGAGGAAGCTCTGGGGCACCTGCAGCAGTGTCTCTTTTAATTGGAAATGACAATTAATACTAAATGTTTTTTTTCCGAATACACAAGGCTGAAATAAAGTAAGAATGCCAGGAAAAGGTAAAAACATTTCAAAGTACGGTACCATTGCTGCGCATATTTTGAGCAGTTCAATACATCTCATACAAGCAACTTGGGGCAATCGGCCGTTTTTTCTGCAAACTCATTTCCAGCAATTGTGCATGTTCTAAAAATAAAACATGCCTGCATAGGTCTACGAACCATATCATTAATTCACGAAGAAACTACATTGATGTAAAACAATCCTGCTCCACGTGCACTTCAAAGGTCTACAGATCGATGGCCTTTAAGACATCTGCGAACCAGCGCACGCAGAATGACACGCGCAGAGTCGGGGTCGCAAGCTAATTTGCTGACCGCCCAAAGACCTTTAATATAAATGCCATTTGAAAGACCTGCAAAGCGGCATGTAATATTCTCCTACATCATGAACATGTAAGGAACAGGATTCCAGCGTCTGAAACACTCACGCCGCCGCTTCACCGACACCTCGCACGATTGCCTTGTGCCGTGTGGATTGTCAGGGAGGTTCATCGGCGGAATTGCCTCCGCCGATAGCTTTTGGGATTTTATCCCAATTATAAAGATAAAAGTGACAAACCCGGTTAAAAAAGGTACGGAAGCACGTCGGTATCGGCCTAACCCAGCGTCTTGTACACCGGGTAAACAAGGTCCCGCTCCTCGCAGTACTTGCGGCGCACAACGGCCGAACCAGGAAACCAAGGCAGGGAAGCGAGCCGGATGCGAGATTGCGAAGCGGAGTCCTTCCCCTGACGTCACGGTACGCCTCACCCAATCAAGGCGCGGCGACCGCAGCGACGCTTGTGTTCGCTCTCGGGGCTAATAGTGATGAATGGTACGCACACACATTTCGAGGACTACCCCAGCCCCGAGGAGCCGGAGGAAACTAGACACGTGGGACTGGACTGCCACCCGGTGGAAGGAAAGGAAACTAGGCACGCAAGCGCTTGGAACGACGACAAAGAGAGGGCGGTGCCCGCTTCCCTCCTGCCGCTGAATTCGTTCATGGGTTTTGTGACACAAAGTCGTGAAGTAATTTTTACCGCTACATTTAGCGGGAAAACTGAACTGGTGCTGACGTCACGTGACACAAAGTAGTGACGTCATGTTTCTCACTAAATTGAGCAGGGAATTGAATTCTTGTTGAGGTCACGTGACGTCAATTTCCCTCTAAATTTGGCGGGAAGATTTCCCCGCCATATTTTAGGCTAGGGCCTGGTGAATGATTTGTGCGCGGCAAGAGAAAGGATGTCACGTCTTCGTGACGTCATGTGACGTCACGACTTTGTGTCACGTGACGTCAATTTTTCTACTCAATTTAGCGGGGAAACTGCATTGGTGGTGAGGTCACGTGACGTCAATTTCCCCGCTAAATTTAGCGGGGAAATATCCCCTCCAAATTTAGCAGAACAATTTCCACGCTAAATTTAGCGGGGAAATTGACGTCACGTGACATGAAGTCGTAACGCCGCGTGGCTTCACAAAGTGACGTCACGTGACGTCAAGAAGCCGTGACGTGATGTGACGTCACGACTTTGTGACGTCATGTGACGGTACGACCTCGTGTCACGTGACGTCAATTTCCCGCTAAATTTAGCGGGGAAACTGCATTGGTGTTGAGGTCACGTGCCGTCAATTTTCCCGCTAAATTTAGCGGGGAAATCGATGTCATGTGACACGAAGTCGTGACATCACATGACGTCACGAAGCTTTGACGTCATTTCTTTTGCCACACACGAAAAATTTATGGGACCCGAGCCATAAACAGCTTCGCTGTAAAATTTAAATAGTGGCTCCGCCGTCTACTGAGCCAAATGGATCCCAAAATAATAATTGTTTGCACCATACCACGGCAGGAGGGCTGTGGTATGTCCGCAACCTCTTGTATACTGTATCTGCACCGCTGCCAACCGGCACCGACGGTTGATTTGCTGCGTCATCCAGCAGCCGCGTAAAATCCATCGAAATCACCGTGGGTGACTTGGATGACGGAAGTCATGCACCGTTAAATTAACGAAGAACATAATCCACTGCTTTTACTCATCCGAAACTAAATCGCACCGTCATTGTCAACTCGACTGACCCTACAAATCTTACTACTACTAACGACGGGGTACTGAATGTCTATCCTAAGCAATATATCAACAAATTGAATATACTCGACAAATGATACACACTGTTCTCTGCCATCGTTTTTCTTGCCGTAAAAAAAATAAATAATTAAACGCAGTCAGAAATTTTGTTTACAAGGTTTCACCAGCTGCAAGCATTTTGCGAAACTATTCTTACACGTTAACGGGTGATCTTAGGTCCCAGCAATCGTGAGTAAAAGACTCAAGATATATGAGACGTTAGGTGCATGCAAATGTCTATATAAGAAATATTCTCAAGAACCGTCTTCATGGACTAGACTAAAGGATGTCCTCCTTCTCGATTAGGTTCCGTTTCAATTCACAAAAGTTTTCTTGTTAATCAGAAATAAACGGTGTTGAAATGATTTATTGGCGTAATGTTGCAGCTTTTAATCTGGGGAGTAGCTGTAGTGAACCCGTAATTTGGTTTCGGTATTAAAATATCTAACCAAGAGCCGTACGACGGAGAGTGGTGCAGTCCACGCGTAACGGCGCGGTTTCATTGCTAAAAACCGAAAACACTTCACCAGAAGCCGGACTTCATTGGATTCGATTGTTGAGGTGACGGCAATTATAGTAGTTGTTCGGCGGCAAAGCCTGCCCAGAGTCGCCCTTTTTGGCCACCAGGTGCTGACTAGCAGCCGACTCTGGCGCCTTGTTTTCGCTGTTCTGGGGGTTGTAGCAAGACGGGGGTGATGGCAGTGCTTGACTTACGTCCACGTTGACCCCGACCACTGGGAAGACTTTTCCACCGGACTCATCAAAGCGAAAGAATTCTTTTCCGTCCTTGATCCATTTTGTGACGCTGTGGACGGCATCTTCCAGTTCGTATCTGCAATGCAGCTGGTAGGAGTCGCCTTCCTTGGGCGCCCGTGGCACCTCAAGGTTGATCAGCTTCAAGGGTGTCACGTTCACTAGCATTCCTGCGGATAAAAACAAAAGGTAATGTTAAATTAAGACTCCTTGTTTTCGGTATATAATCACAATCATCGAAAATTTGCAATTTTAGACGGTTTTTATCAAAATAAAAAAAAAGCAAAAAGCAAAAAAAAAAAGCAAAGAAACAACACGAAACGTAATTCTTTAGTTTTCTTTATTGAAATCAGGAGTGACCGATAATAGCCGAAAACTAACTCTCGAGGCCTTTTTTATTAAAATCGGGAAAGGGAGAAAGAACCTCGAAAAGTTACCTTCGAGTAGGTTTTATCAAGGGCCGTGTCTACAATGTCGTCCGACGGCACTCCACTCGAGCCTACAAGTTCCGTTCAAAAGAGAGTCGGACGGCGCGTGTATCACTGGGGAGTTCGTTAACAGTATGGGCTACTCAGGATCCTATGCAGACTCCACTTTTTTGTACATAGTGTTGCTCCTGGTGTGATACCGCAGTCGCTGTGAGGTAGATTGCTAGAAGCTCCAAGAAGCTATCGAGGCTCATACCAGCTGCATTTTGGAAGCATTGAAGGCCTTGCTCCTCGATGGTTGTTCGAAGGATCATCAGGAGAGCGGCATGGGGAATCAAATGGTACACGTCCTGGATATCTAAGGAGAAACTCGACACAATTCCACATCTTTTTCCTGAAGAAAGCAAATCACTCGGTTCGAGTTTGGTATTCTGAAGGGATCGTTTACTTTAACTTGTGATACAATCTTCGCCAAAACATGTGACACATGACTTTGCCACGTATGTCTCTCTGACACGATGGCGCGAAAAGGAACTCCGTTTTGTTTGTGTTTTTGCCTAGAAAAAGACACACAATTCACCTTGTTGCGATCCTCTGATTTTGGTGATGAGGTATCTGCATTGTTCCTTTTCGAATAATTTTAGGATGGCTTTTTTTGCTGGTTGAGTTTGTTTTGGATCTACTTGTTTGAAGTCCTTCGCTATGGCTTGTTGGGCTTTTTATCCACACGACCCCCAATCCAGGACTACAAATCCTCCCTCATTGTCTGTGCGATTAGTACTTTGCAGCATGTGGTAAGAATATCCAAGAAAATCTAAAAGATCAACGCATCGAGGCCATTTTTCGGTATGTAGATGACTTTCTCATACTGTGTAATTCCGATGCAGACGAGCCGAGTAACGGGTGTTTAGATGGTATCATACGCAGCTTTAAACACAGCAGCCCAGGGCTATCTTTCACCCAGGAACTTCCGGTAAACCAGTCCATACGGTTTCTAGACCCCTTTGGAGTTCAGAACTACCCACGTGTGCTGGATGTATTTGAAGCCCGCTCATGGAAAGGGTTCCTTCCAAGCAACTCGGAACTCTGAAACTGTAAATTGAGGGTTGGCCACCAAAGCTCTCGTCTCGGCATTACAAAAATCTTGCTCCCATTGAGTCGTGCGCAGCTTTCAAAAACAGCTCTGTAGGCTTCAGGACTCTGGTTACGCAAGCACACTCCTAATACTGGTATGCGAGAGCCTCTGCAAGCAAGTGCGGCAAAAACAGGAAAAAAAATGCACAACCCACGAAAAAGAAGCCCCCTAAACCACTTGTGGTGATGATATACATCCACGGAATAACGCATCGCCTAAAAAAGATCGCCGGCCAACAAGGCGTGCAGGTCGTATGCTCAGCCCCCAACAAGGCATATGTCATGTGCCGTAAGGTGAATTGTAGGAGTGGCCAAAAACAGAAGTCCACCTGCGGCATCGCGCACAAAACAACTTACGCCCTAGACCCCCTGCGTGAAAGGAGTTGTGCACAGTATTCTGTTGTCATGTGGCAAATGCTACACTGGACAAACTGGGCGATGTATTAATGACCGCACCAGGGAGCATGCAGCTCCCGTTGGTGCACTAACGTCAGCTGGCCATCTTCTGGCGCATTATCGAGTATGCCAGTGTGCTCCTGATTTCGCAAACGTTACCATCGTCGGAAGACACAAAAAACCAGCTGGCAAGGGAAATCTTGGTGTCTCTGGCTATCGAGGCGAACGGGAACGACTGTGTGAGTGAGGCCTCCATTACGCTTTTTCCGAAAGAAAAATTGCATCTTCTGGGAGCGCCCCATGTGAGAAACCAAGTCAGGAACATGTGAACGCTAGCCACCAAATATCATACCGAAGAAGAAGTTACCCCTGGGAACTCAATAGTATAATTCACGAGGGCAGATGAAAAGGAATAATTTCAGTATAGGGTTAATAGTCCAGCAGTATGTGTCTCTTTTTCTCCGCTCCTTCGTTTTTTTTCTCTACGTTCAGCTGGAAACCTTTTAAAGCATGTCATACCAACCACCTCAGCTCCAGGCAGTGATTGTGTTGCTTCAAACGCAGATAGTAAATTTAAAAGAAAGAAGAAAAGGAAAAATAAAAGACTTTCGTTCGACCTTGAGAACGACCGCAGCCGACGCTACGATTCAATGAAGTCAACAAACGAGTGCCAAAAATGCATAATCACGGCGCTCGTTTTTTTATTACCGGCTAAATCGATTAGCCGGTAACTGATTCAGCCGGTAAATAGCATGGTCATGGTATCAGGACGCATTCACCGTGCGTAATATATATCATCGGTGATAGCAAAATACAACAATCAATTAGCACCGTGACAATGCAATTTTAAAGCCGCCCGATAAGATATCCATAAGGATGTAGGGTCGGCTTCGATAGGACTTGAAAGTGAAACTATTTCATCCCACATTTGCCATGGGAAAAAAAAACATCTTTCTGTAAGGTACAAGTTAAACAAGTCTGTTGTTACTTTGGAGATTTCATAGTGGCACATTATCTGTTTCTGGTTCCTGACCCTCACATACTAGTTACATCTTGCGTCCTTCTGTACGGCACTCAGCCAGTAAGATTCAAAACCAATATTCCTTCGGTGTTCCTTTTATCAGATCTTTGTTGGACGGTGACCGATTAAGAATGCAGTCACTAATCGGTCAGTAGGTGCTCCAGCTTGCGCTGGAGCACCTACTGACCGATTGAAAATGCAGTAGCTGCCTCCAGCGCAAGCTGTTCGCCTTTGATAAGACTTCGGTGGACGCGCAGTCAAAGCTCAATGGAAGGTGACGAGCTAGCGCTGGAGGAATTCTTAATTAACCCTTCGCCGACTATGTATGGTACCGGCCGGTTTATAGCGAGAGGGCCAGCTCCTGGACGCAGACTGACTGCAGCTTACGAGAAGGTATGATGTCCCTATACCGAACAAAAACGAAAATATTTCGACAATCCGAAAATATGCTTACCCACAAGGAACAAACGCCGAAGCATCTGATGCAGAGGCAGAGCAAACAGGAGGCGCATCATGTTGTCAGACAGCGCGCCGCACACTCTCGCGCTCGTATATAACGACTTCGCTGGCTGGGGCCGCTTATATGACTCGGATGAAATGTTCACAACTGGGAGCGATCAAAGAATTTCAAGGTCTGCTGTCAAGCCTGATGTTGTTGAAAGACCGGGGTCGACGGGATCAGCACTGCGGGAGAGGCAGACGCTTTCGTGGAAACAGCCTTGGGCCGTTCGTTTCGCTCGGATTTTATAAATAAACATCGCAATGTGGACATTTGCGAGAGCTGCGCTTCAAGAGCTAATGCCTCCGTGGATGAAACGTGCTTTGTTTTGGGCTCCGGTCACGCAACCGTGGGCGCCTTAGCAAGGCTTGGCTAGCAGACAGACACACACGACAGCAGCAACATGGCGACGCCGAGATGTCTAAAGGCATTAAAAGTTGTTGTCATATTGCTAATACATGATACAAAAGATGATCTGCAGACATTGTGTGTATCTTCTTTGAATGACGCTCCTGCCACCTTAGCCAGACAAAAACTATCCGCGGACATATTCGAAGCACACAAATATGTATGAAGAAAACATGCTTCGAATTTGCTTTAGGCGAGTTTACACTTTACAGAGAGGTATATTCTATAATTCACGTAATGCACGAGCAGTATAACTGCAGCTGAAAAGTTCAGGATACGAATTGTGCTCTGTTGTAAAGAATCTAACATCCACCCACGATATAAAAAAAAGGATTGAGGTGTGGCTTTATAGCGTGCGACGAACGACGAAAGATATCAACAGAGAGCGCTTTCTTCGACAAGAGCCTGGACAGCCGTCTGCTTTCTGGAGTAATACGTGCAAGAGGGCCGAGAACGCTGGTTTACCTATAGGCAGCGATTTTGATCTGGATTGTAAGGTCGACGACATGCCGGGCTTGCGGCGAAACAGATGAAACCACCGAACACACTTACCTTTATGTCCAGGCCTATAATAATGGCTTCCGGTGGAATGATGGCAAGCGCAGGACAATGCATTAGGGTGTCGACTACTTTGGTAGATTCTAAATATCGAAGGCGCAGCGGCTGCTGGTTTTACGACTGTCCACTGCGCCTCCTGTTTTGTTTGACGTTGGTAAAGTTTTTGCCTTGATATGCAGGCAGGTACAAATCACGGGTTTATTTCATACAGACGTCATGAGATCCCTTCTGAAAGAGGATTCTGGATGAGACTAGGGGATGATGACGTGCCAAGATGATTTCTGTCGATGTGAAAGGTTCTATTCTGGATGAAGCGCTTTAAACATATTGACAACTCGCTTGCTTTCCAAAACAATACAGCTATAAAAGCAAAAGGCCATGAATGACGATGATTGAGGCTTGCGCATCACCACGTCAAGGTTCAAGCTACGTCTCAAGGTGTGAAGTTTTTTTAAAAAACATACTATATTTTTATAGTAATCTAGACCATGTTTTTGTTTCTCTATAGACCCTTTTCACGAGGGCGCCGCCACGTGGAACTGTCGTCACTTCCAGTATGGGCGAAAACATTGTCTTGGCGTCGCCACGCCAGTAGAAGACATTTAGGATATAAGCGTAACCGTCACCCATTCTCATTTCGCCTTCCTCTAATTTTTTACCATTTACAGTTTGAACCGTATTATTATTTTTCCGTCGCCCATACTGGATACGCCTATTAGGTGGCTGGCAATGAGTGTACACAAGAAAGGTCCATACATTATCCAGCGGAGCACTCTTAAAAAAAGGTTTGCAGTATTTACTAGCTTAAAGCTAGTAACTGCTTGTCATATATGTTACTAGGTAAGTAGTAACCGTAGGTAGTAACGGTCAAGCTAGTAACGGTTACTAGGTCAAGAAGCTAGAACTGTTACTAGCCTCAAAGTAGAACCATTGGTAGAGCCTGTGTATTTCACTGCCTCTAACTAGTAACTCACACTACCTCCCGACAGAAGACCGAAAACGCAACGTGTCATGTGATTTCCGGTAAAAAAAAAAAAAAGGCGGGCGGGGTTACATTATTCTACACCAGACGGCAGGTGCAACAAGAATTAAAACTGTAAATTAGTAGTCCAGGTGGCGTAAGTCATCGTCCATTTAAAAATACAAAAAAAAGAAAGCGATTATGCAGTTTATTTTAACGCTCTCACATTTGCGACTAGATAGACATCTTGCACACATACATTTTCAGCACCCAACTGATACAATGCATTGAAGACAGATCCCATACAAATAAGACGATCACACGTGACACGTTTCCTCTAATCACTTTAATGGTTATCTCCCTTGACTGCCCATGAGTCTTTTATACTGACCATCTGTGTGCGTAAACTTGTCGTCGTGCTTCACCACGTCAGTGAATAATATTGCAAATATAGTGCTCTTTCCGCACCAATATCCATAGTCAAGGAAGTTTTCAAATGATTCAAGGCTTATATTTCCTAGTAGAAAATAAAGGTAAACACGGCACTTATTTGCGACAGTCAATAAAACAACCCCCCACGGGTTCTCAGCATTCATGTCTTCGCTTCGCTGCATAGCAGGCGCCAACCATCTTTCTCGTCGGTTACGTTAATCGAGAATTAAAACGAATGCGGTCGCCGTCGGCGAGATTTCTTTCTTGTCGTCACTCCGCGGCGAACGAAGGCTGTAATTGACGGCGAGTGCGACGGCAGTTGCACTTCTTTCGCACGTTGCGCGACAGCAATGAACGCAAAATTAATACCGCATGCAGCTCGCAACTTAATTTGTGTGTAGTCCACTGACGAATGCTCGCGTTTCTGGGGAAGACATAAGCGAATTCAGAAAGACTCGTAGAATGTCAAAATATATTTTTTCCCATTAGTCCTCAAGCTAGAACCACTATTTACGACTCACAAGCATCAACGGTCGTGACAGTGCACTGTCACGACCAAAGGCAGCTCAATAAGAATCATTCAACCACCGAGAACACACAGACCGTGAAGAAGACGTTCTCAGTGTCAAGTAGAAGCGAAGCTTCTTAAACGGCGAAACCAATGCCATTGAGCCGGCTGAACGATCGCCGTCGAGCGGCGGATCTGGTGACAAGTGTCTGCTCTTCGCCGGCTCGTTGGAACTATCGTTGGAGCAGTCCAGGTCCACGCACATACTCGTCCAGTGGAGCGGTAGCGAACGTTAACTTTGCACACCAACACGGGAAGACGAGAACAGGACAGGACACACGGCAAAACCGGCAGGTTCAGATCGCAGAAATGAGCGTCTCGCAACTCCGACTGGCCCCAACTAGTGCCACTAAATAAGCTACGCTTGAGAGTAACGACACTCTGCCCATATTGTGGATGAAAATTATAGTGGCCGATTATCTAAAATCACAGGAAACGCTTTTCCGCCCTCCCGAAATGTTTAAACAGTTCGCGACAGAGCAAAGCATTATTACATGAGCTTCCTAACATAGTATCTAATGCTGAGGAAGTCGCACTTTTGAATCATGACGATCGTCAGTTGCGTACACAAGCACCAAAATGGCGGCGCCCACAAAAATGCCGAGGAACCGAGTGCCGATACTAACGTTGGCGCGATACTCTAAGCGCAGCTCATTTTTAGTAGCTCCTATTCTCCAACCTGCTTGTCGTACAGTAGTTACAAGCGCCTCTTGCAAAAGAAAAACTTATATTTTAAAGAATAAAATAATTAAAAAAAACGCAATGAACTTTTCCTGTTTTTGTTAAAGGTTACTAGCACGTGTATAAGTGGCTATTTCTCATCCCAGTTAAAACCGAAATGAAAGCCATAACCGCTCCCCAGAAATGCAAACGGGAAGGAAAGTCAGAAGCGCGCATATGGCCGTTGCATCAACAATGAAGCTGCGCTCGCCGGCAGCGCTGACTTCCACGTCGTGCTGGAACAGGGCTGCAGTCGCTATGAAGTCAGCTCCAACCCTTAAAGGCAATGACAATTTCGGACGTCTTTTGGCAATCGACCGGAGTTCTAGGCACGTCTCAGGCCACGTTCCGAAATTTCGGCGAAGACCGGCGCGTGTGCAGCACAAATCAAATAAGTAGTCACTGTAATAATCGTACCGGGATCGTACATGGGGCGACGCCCCGAGTTGCAGGAGAAGCCAGGAGAAGCGGAGCTCACGTGACGATGCAGGGCCAAGAAGCGCGACGTCACAAGGAGACGTGTCAGCGATTGGTTGGAACGAGAGACGTGCCCTTAGTTTCACGTCTGCGGTTCGCGATTTTGCGGAATGCTGTATCCGCTTGATACAACGCATGAAAAGTATAAATCGGACCGGGAACAATTGCTAAACCATAAATAAAGCACGTAATAGTTTTTTCTTTGCTACGCTGAACGCCGAAATGAGCAACGAGCAGCGGGCAAACAAAATAAAATAAAAAAGAGCTGGTACGCGAAGATTCTGCAAGCATGGTGGCTCTAGATGGCTGTTTAACGGTCGACCCGGTAGCTGGTATTCGTTCAGGCAACGCTAGTTTTCAAGTGTGGGTTGCTGTTCGTGTTCTTTGACGACGAAAGAGGCGTCCGCGAGGAACCGGATCCCGGAACGGCCGGATCGCTACAGCTTTCCCTCGGCATCTCCCCGCGTCGGTCCTTCGAGCCTGCAGGCCGCTCGTTGCCGGCTGGGCGAGTCTCTCGTCGGGTGATGGCAGAGGCCGCCAGACACATACTCTCGCTCCGTTGGTGTTCGGTCACTGAACGGAAGCTCGAACTCGCTCGCGAGGCGGCATTGCCGTCCATGTTGACAGATTCGGCGAAACGGCCGCGCCACTGCCGCTGCTATGACCACCGCGGTAACCAGGGTCTCGATCTACTGAGTGCTACCGGTATCGACTATTCACCACTTGATGTCACTCCCTACGTCACCTCCGTTTTCGCAGGCCCAGAAACGAGAATGGAGATTGTTCGGTTTCAGTTACTTTACGTTCTTTCGTAGGCACAGAGTACGCGTCACAATATGTCTGCAAAAATTGGGCAGCATGCTATGTACCCAAAAAGCATAGAAAAACACCGACTAAAAAAATCATCTTCGTAGTCTCTTTAAACATGCCTCCTCCTCAACGAGATAGAGGAGCTTAGAGCGATAAAGCAGGGTTCCGGTCTGCACTCAAGTGACCCCCTCCTCCCCTCAGGCCGCTGCCATCGTACGCAAATGTGACTATTTGTCACGTGACCAAACTAAATACATGACGTCACAGGAAAGGTGGCAGCGCCGGAACTTGTCGTATGCGTTGTTCGTTGACGTTGTTCTCGGGGAGTTGATTTCAGATGCGGGAGCCGTCATATAAGGCTGGTCGAAAGCGACTTCAGAGTTCAACGTGGTCTCCCGCGTAAGTATAACGTGTGAATATGGAGGAGCGGTGCGCATTTCGCTGGTGATCGACGGGGATATTGCTGATAATGCCACGAAGGACACAATCGGCCGTGCGTTGCTCGGACGTCGGAGTTGATTCGTATTTCGCTATAGGATAAATTTTAACGCGACGTTTTTGTGCTCTTGTTGACCATTGGAATCTCTGAGGTCTGCAGTGAGGCGTGTGCAACATATGTGGATGCACGGTTTAGCTACGGAAATTGCGTGAGTCGTGCTTGGCAGTACGTAATCGTGGTGCCGCTTCGTTCAAATTACCGAAGGCTCACTTTAGTTGTGCGGTGCACGGAGAGCTATCTTGAAGCTGGTAGTTCAGGTGCTGTGCTAGGTGATGCTGTGCTGCTTCCTAAATTGTTCTGGCGTAGACGTGCACTTCCACGGAGCACAGGTGTTGCAGTTGGTATTGAATCCGCGTGTCTGCCGCACGTTTCGTCGACACAAACGTTTCATCAACACTCGTTACGCAAATTGCAAGCTGTATGGAAATTTAATCGCGTGTGTATCCATGGGGCGTGTGTTACCTACCCAGCCCACCCGTTCAAGCCGCTTTGAGGCGACAGTCTGCAGCGGATCATTACCGAAAAAGTTGTCCCTACATCCATTTCAGTTCAGTTCGTCTGTGGCAGTTCTAAAACCCCGAAGGAGAGTACTTTTTTTGGACAGGAAGGCACTAAAGCAATGCAACTTCTTTACTGGTCAGGATAGACTCTATTATGTCAGTTTTGTTATATTGTCACGGATGCTTGGTTTAGTCCTTCTATCAATCTAGTATTCTGGAAGGTTCCAAACCATGCTCGGCTGTCATCGTATGTTCTGTTGGAGGTGTTGGCTACTTTACCTTTAGCCCTTCACTCTGTGTGCACCCTGGCGGCTCCTCAACCGAGTTGCCCGACAACGGGACATGGGTGGCGGACTGTCTCGTGTCTTACACTCGCGGCGAACCGTGAGACCAGAGTCCAATCCCGAGCCCGGCAGAAAAACCGCAAGACGAGCGAGTCCCACAAGAGCGAACCCGTAAATACACCACGAAGAACCTGAAATCTGAGACAGTCGCTGCTACCAGAAAGAACCACCGGAATTCGGTCCCCCGCCAGAAAAACCGAAGCGGATTAAGCAAAAAAAAATGACAATGACAAACCTAGCAGCAAACCGCGTCCGCTCCGAACATTGTTTGCATGAACGTCGCGCCTCACACTGCAATGCCCTTCACGGCAAGGTGTGCGAGGACGTCGAGGACTTTATTGAACAATATAACCGTGTCGCCCGCCACAATGGGTGGACAGACGACCAGCACCTACAGAACCTATACTTGGGGAAGAAACGGCCTGGCACAGGTTTGAGAACCACGCATCCTTCTCAGCGTCGTGTGGAGTTTGAAAGATTGAACTAAAGCGCATGTTCGTCAGCCAACATCGACGAGAAAGGGCCGAATACTTAATTCGGTCCAGGACATGGCCCCAACGAGAGAATCACCGGCTTCGTGGAGAGTGCTTAGCAGCTGATTCAGCGCCCCCGCCGACCCTCATGCTAGAGAAGACAAGAAGCTGGAAATCCTCCTATCCCTCATTTGAGGGACAACATATTCGGCAGCCTTGTCCGCAACTCTCCCACAGCAGTCGAAGGGTTCATCACCGAGGCTTCCAACATGGAAGGTGCACTGCATGCACGAGCCCGTCACTGTCAACTCCCCAGCGTCTCAACACTCGAGTCGTCCAGCTGCAACTTTGACGCCAGCCTCCCAGGCATCCGCGACATAAACATAATGTTGTCCGGGAGGAGATCAAGAAGCTTCTTCCTGCCCCCAGTCGCCCGGCCTTTATTTCGATTTCCGAGATTGTTCGGGAAGAAGTTCAACAGGCATTTCAACCGGAGACTTTTGCTAGCGAAGCGGCATCTGACGAACCATGGGTGGCTTACGCCGCAATGGCACGTCGACCGTCACCGGCTGCCCATTAATATGCCAATTCGACGAGGCACCCCAGCGCCGCAGTATTCCCGACGTTGGGAAGGACCAGTGTAGGTCCGCACTGAACAAAGTACACCGAGGAAGACGGAAGTATTGCGAACAGCCGACCGACGACCAGTCTGCTACCACCGCGTGAAGCCGACCATGCCTACCAGAGGTGCCCGTTCCAATAAATGGGTCTGCGAGGGTTCGTGCCGAACGACCCTCGACCACGTCTCGACGAGAGAGCGGGAGACATTGAAGAGCATCTTCGGCGGTCTCTGTCTCTGGTGCCGACACTACCCCGAAGCTCCTGATCCCTATCACCTAGAGGGAGGTAAGCACGACACATGCTTCTATACTAAGTACGACAAAGCAGGCGAGCGGCAATGCACTGACAGTTGATTTGGTAACGGTCGTCGTCCAAGGGCAATAAGAATTTGCCGACACCAATTTCTGTGTCCACTCCACGAAGAACCGGAATGGAAGTGAAGTAGCTTGGATAGCAAACAAACATTGTTGCCAGCCATTAAGTCAACGGTACAGCAAAAGGCACAGCCATGTAAGCAATACATGCCCGAACTGGCTACATTGACGCAGAAAACTACCAGGAAGATTTGCGGATTAGAAACCAGCCCTGCAGCTTCAGTGCATCAGATGTCAATGGTGGCACATGACGTATGATCGCAAGACGGCATCAGTCAATTAAAGTCGCCACTCGACCAAACTGAACAGCGACGTGGCAGGAGCGTCATCCGACAACAGCACAGGTACTACGACTGAACGTCTGACACGAGATTGTCGGAGAACGAACTCGTTCACCCCTTGCCTACCCAGTTTTTCTTCGAGGAACAAACAGCAAAATTTTATTTTAGTTGCGATTTGCATCATAATAGGACAAAAATATTTCCTTGACTTCTAGGTGCCATATCTTTCTCTAAATCAGGACTTCTGGTCCGAGTCCCACTGACGTGCAGACGCCGAAGTTGATGGAATGCTTGTGAGTTCACATCGTTTTCATCACTCCTGTAACTGCCCATAAAACTATCGTCCGATTCCTAAAAGTCGAAAAGGCCGAAGGATTCATCATCACATCTGCCTGAGCATTAGTCCCATCACAGAAAAAGGTTTCGTACCTCTTTGTCGGCTAAAGTGGACCTCAGTGCCAAAGCCATGTTGTTTTAGCTTTAATGCTCACAAGTGACTGCTCTTTTTCTTTTTTTTTTTTTGCTAAATGGAGCATTTTTTTGTCAAACAGCAAAACAAACGAGCCAAATGCCGAAGGTAAATGGAGTAACAGGGGTGGTTTAGCCATATTCGATAGCGCGCTAAACAAGCGCCGAAACCGTAACGCGAAGTCACACTCGTGGTTGGGCTTCATAATCCGTAAGGGGTGGCACGAGTGACACTCCTTACTAGGAGGCAAGGGTTTAAGGAACCGTTT
This sequence comes from Ixodes ricinus, assembly GCA_037355805.1. Classification (NCBI taxonomy): domain Eukaryota; kingdom Metazoa; phylum Arthropoda; class Arachnida; order Ixodida; family Ixodidae; genus Ixodes; species Ixodes ricinus. The sequence goes on along the minus strand of JAZHYW010022956.1, from coordinate 3,545 downwards.
AATAAGAATCAATAATTATGTAATCAAGTAGAAAGAAACCTCATTTATATACTAACCAAGTATGCATCATATTGACACTTCAGCCTTTACGCCTTCAGAGTCTGCATACCAAGAATTGTGTTCACTGCATGCGGTGGATCTTTTGAGGACAGTTGCATCTTTGGCCCCTCAAAATTAATAAATGGGACAAACCAGACTGACACACATATTGCATGGGGCTCCACGTCTTCCAACTCGCCTGAACTTGTGGTGCGTCCGAAAACGAACTCCAGTGATGTGAAAATGTTATTTATTCATTTATTCCCTCCATGAGCCTTTGTAGACATTTCAGAGAGGATACTTAAAACTATTCTCGTGATAATTACATCATAGCAGACTGTCATTAATCAGCACAAAACGAGCCCAGCTACTGAAAATAAATATTACTCTTAAGAAACAGTTCTTTCTGTTAATTGTTAATTACAAAGACAAACACACCTCTAAGCACCTAGCTTAATAGTATGTGTTGATGCATTCTTGTAGAGCAGGGCATTTCATATACATGTGACACAATATACCCTTTGCACAACCCTATCAAGCAATATTGACTGTCACCAAATTTCTTGGCGCAAAGCATGTGAATGGGCCCCAGTTCCCGTCGAACGCTAGTACAGCATTCGAGTCCAATAGGCGCTGAGCCGAGTTCACAGTGATTGCTGACATTACATTCTTGTCGAACAATTGCCCAAAGTGCGAAGGCCTTGGGAAATTAGCATAGTAGCTACTAGCTACTGTACTTCGTTTCATCACAATTTGGCAAACGGCCAAGGTTCAGTCCCACACTCTTAATCTGGGGCCACCTAGGAAGCCACCTATAGCTGTGACAAATGAGATCCAACTTGTCACGGCAAGTTTGGGGCCACCTAAAGTTGCCAGCTCGTTTGTCGTCCGTTGTACGGTGGCCCCAAAGTTTCCCGTGCCAAGTTGGATCTTGCCGGCCCGTTTCTTAGCTGGCCCGTTTTCTAGCTGGTCCAATTTCTAGGTGGCCCTTTTTCTGCTGGCTATAAAAATGTACCGCCGTGCACTTCCCCGCTGAGTATCTCGGAGGGTCCAGGACTGTAATCCACGAGGAGAGCCAGGAGAATGAGAAGTACAGGAAAATTTCGCCGTAAAATCGAAGCTGTTACGTGGCACTGAGCCTGACGTCTTCTTGTGAGATGTTACGTTGCAACTTTATTTTCGAGTCGCAAAATATATTGGAAAATCATTACCAAGCTCAATTTGTATACTTTAGCGATTGACTTCCCGAATGCTCCAGGGGAAAGTAAATATACATTAATTGTTTCAAGGGCTAGGCCAAGGGATTCTAAACATTTAAAAGAACAGTGGGTCCGCAGGTAAACAATTCATTTATTTGTTTAAATTAGATGCACAGCGTAAGATATAGGTGGTGCTTTGTTGTAATAAATACCACATTCAAACAATAAAATAGACAAGTAATTAAAACTTGTGTCACTTGCTGAAACATTGGTGGAAGCATGGCCATTGCTTTCACTTGACACACTTGGTGAACTAGGACCCTCCACAGTTGCAGGTGCGCTCTCCAAGTCAAGTGTGTTGCAGTCTGCCGGAGCTTCATGCCATAAGACGGGTCTCCGTGGCACGTCTGAGAGCCAGTTGCCTATGTCGTCAAGGCATGATGCTGCTGCGATTAAGAATTTTCAGCATTTTATTATAAAAAAATAAGGAGAGAGACAGTTCTTGTAGCCTAATCACGTTTTAAAATTTAGCAAACAGCAGGTTTTAGAAAGTAGCTTGGTGGACGTTAGAATCTATGCAGATGCTGAGTTATCGGCCACAAACATGGCCACTAACAACGTTTATTCGTGAGCCCTGCAGGAAAACAAAATAAGGCAAAACAAATTTGCTTTCGGCGGCCATGCTTGTGTGTAGTTACTCGATATTAAAAAGCAGTCTGACGTCATATGAATAGACCCTGTAGCTTTGGCGGCAGTTTGAAGAGTGGGCAACCCGTAAGGGCTGCGACTGTGACCCGATAACTCTAAAGATAGTCACCCTCCACAAGTGCTTGTGCGCAGCCGAGCCGGCGTCAAACGCGAAGAGTCCGCTCTTGTAGCCGTTGTGGTAAGTCCATGCTAAGGTGAAATGAAGTAAACCTGTTTTCCGCTTTCCACCGGCGACGCCAGCCGGTATCCGAATAATATGAAAAGAGGCAATTCTAAACGTGCTTCTTGGAATACAAAATATTGTTGTATAGATACCTGTATCGTTCAAAGACAGGGTCCAATATGTCCTCTGTTGGCGAGAACAAAAGTTACTAGTCAGGAACTCTTTCAACACATTACTCTATTCCGTTATCAGCCAGTGAGCTACATGACACGCACTCGGCGGCAGCAGCAGTAGCGAGTGGACTGCACGCAGCTAAATTTCTGCTGCTTTACGTCTTTCAGGCAATATCTTCTGACCTGCGTTGCCAGCTCGACCGACAAACGCGTGGAACAAGTGTGCCGATTCATCGTAACAAGCAGCACATAAGAAGCCGGACTTCAACGATTGGACGCGTCCAAGCACGTGGAAGTGACGTCGCCGGAGAGACTCCGAGAAAAAGCCGCGACGCCCCAAGACTGCTTCACACGCACTCGGCGGCAGCAGCAGTAGCGAGTGGACTGCACGCAGCTAAATTTCTGCTGCTTTACGTCTTTCAGGTTGGTGGAACTACTTGTTTTTCCTTAAACATTTTTAACGTTTGCTATCGCTGCTGCCACTGTTTCCACTGCTGTTACTCCTGTGTTTGTCATACCATCGCTCGTGCAAAAGAGGGGTTGGGAAAAGGGTGAACGATGTCGGAGGATGATGTGTGCTTGACTTGTAAGGAGTCCTTATCGGGTGAAACGTGTATGATTTGCTCAGGATGCAGCTTCGGCTATCATCTGGGGAAATGCTCAGGAATAGGCAAAGCGGCACTGAAAAAAATGACTGAAGAAACGAGAGAATCATGGCAGTGTCCAACATGTCAAGCTGCAAAAAACAAAAGCCACTGCCCAGTTCAGGAAAAGCCTGACGAAGCGGGAAAGTCCGAGAGACAAATGGCTCAGATGATAATAAAACTGGACACCCTTCTTGCTATGAAAGCAACCGTAGATAAGATTGAGCAGTCCGTGCAGCACATGTCTGATAAGTACGATGAAGTACTTGCAGAAATAAAAAAACAAAATCAAGATATTAGAGAACTGCAGGAACGCGTGGAAAAGATCGAAAACAGTGGGACACAAAGGGAAATAGAAGAACTGAGGCAACAAGTGAACGAGCTACAGCAGTACAGTCGGAGGCAGAACCTCGAGGTGCATGGCATCCCATGCCTATCAAATGAAAACCTGTTGGACAGAGTAAATGAGGTAGCAAAGTTGCTAGACGTTGCTGAGCTCACAGAGGGAGACATTGAGGCCATCCATAGACTCCCCGGGAAACCAGATAAGGTGCCCCCAGTTCTTATCCGTTTTGCATCCAGAATGACTCGAGACCGCTGGTTCGAAAATAGGGCGTTG
>JAZHYW010022955.1:0-41472 GCA_037355805.1 Ixodes ricinus | reverse complement strand
ACTTTATGTGGAGATTTAAGATATATGTAGGTGAATTCTACTATTTATATTCTCAAGACGTACACGTTCCAGCGTCAAAATCATCGCTGTTTTCTCCGACAACCAAATCTCGTAATACCGCGTCGCGTATACGAACAATGCTGAACACTTCCTTTTTTTTTTTTTGAGAAAACGGGTATTGTTTATTTGAACAACATACGCTCTGATATATATACGTCAAGACCCTCACCACCAAAAAAGAAACATTCCTAGGTCACTGAAAGCCGGACACTCAGACAATAACAATTTCCAAATGATTCATGGTCGCACCAACCAGCGATAACAGGCAACTACATCACATTCCTCACTAGAATATGATACACGCGTGACGAGATGTCCCTGACAGCGTGCAATTCGCTCAACGAGTGTCAATGAAACGATCGTGTCGACAAAACGTGTGTCCGTGAAACGTGTGCCAATGAAAAAGTGCCCACGATACGTAATTCCACGAAACGAGCTTCGACAAAGTGAGAGGGTCCCGTACACCACTCCTGCCTGAAAAGTTACATCTGGGTTCTTATGTTTTTTCCTGACACCCCTGAGGACCACCAGAAGGGGGTTAACCTTTCTAATTTGTGCTGAGCTTTGAAAACTAAATTTACACCGAACCTCCGTGGGAGTGAGGGTCTGCCACTACGCTGAGCGAGGGTCGGCCACCACGACCAGAGGCCACTGCTGACCACCTAGAGAGGACAACGTCCGGGCCCCGCAACAGCGCACGAAGGACAGGCGCGAGAGGGTATAAAGAGGGGACACGCCGACAGAAGAGGGGAGACGGACCGAGGTCACGGAGGTGTGGAGTTCGAACGCTACGGCAATGTTTTACTTTAATACTAACAACCCATTCCTGTTACTCTAATAAATGCAGTTTCTTGTTATGGAAGCCCCGGCTTCGTGTTGTTCCTCCCGGATGGGCATGCAGCCAGGCAACCCTACCACACCTCTTTGCCACTGATATAAAGTTACGAGAAATTCCATGATAGCAAGGCACACCACAACATTCTTCACAACCGGTTTTTCCACATGAGCCGGATTAAACCTTCAGCACTTTGAGCACAACCCTAACAATTACATCGTGTTTATGGCCCGCTTCCAAACGACGCCTCTTTTGGAACTCAACTGCCTCTCCAACCCAAAGCATACAGGAAGTTTTACAGGCGTTATTCATCGCAGACGCAATCACACCACTTTTAACTATTTTCAAGTGACAGCTGTCAGCCGCCAACAGAGGCTTTGCTGATTCCTTGCCGTACCTCTAGCAAAGGCCCTTTTTCCGTGTGCAACAGGAGGTTTATAAGTATACTTAATTTGACTGTTAAGACCGCAGGGTTGTGCGGTCCAATCGACAAGGACCGCACTACTGCGTCACCGTGAACATCAATCTCGTTTTAAAATATCTCGGACAACGCTGGAGCAATTCACGACCCGATACGCACTCCCACTTTTTGAATAAAGGAGAACCGTCAAAGTCTACGGCAGTGGACTCTAAATGAAACTCCAGAATGCCCATAAAACTATCTACATCAATCCCAGAGGCAGACTGCAATTTCACTAAATTGTCATCACACAGCCTCTTGACCCTCATTAACAGCTCCGACTTATCCATAAAGTAATATAAGTCCTTGATGTCTACAGTTGTCACATCACACCTTCTTCCATGATGCGGATTCAATATTTCAATCAATTGCTCAGAGTTTTTGATTGACAATGGACTGTTGCTCCACTCCTGTCAGCCATCTCTGGAAAAAGCCGACAACACCTTCTGCCAGGCTCCATTTTCGTTCACAACCATTCTAACAATCACATCCTGGTGTAATTGTTAGAGTTGTGCTCAATCTGTTAGGAACGTTTAATCCGGCTCCTGTGGAGAAACCAGTTGCAAAAAATGGTGTGTGTGCACTTACTACCTTGGAGTCTCTCATAACTTTATATCAGTGGCAGAGAGGTTCGGTGTAAATTTAGTTTTCAAGGCTCAGCACAAATTAAAAAGGTTAACCTGCTTTTCGGGTGGTCCTCAGGGGGGCCAGAAAAAGACACGTGTACAACACGTGCCGGAACTATTGATGGCGTCCGCCTCAATTGTCTCTCTAAGTCTTATCTTTGTGCCTAGCGAGAACAGTGGAAGAAGCAAATAATGGTTTGCACCCGCAGTCATCCGTGGCTTCAATTGACTTGGCAGAAAAAGAGATAGTGTATTTGCGATCCGCGGCGGGGCCATGGATTGGTTGAGATGTGGTGCGGTGATGCAGTGTGTATCTACGCTGAGGCTCTTGGATTAAATCAACTGAAAGTTAGCGCTCTGCGGTGTTCTTCCTCTGTCTATGTTTAAAAGCGCAATCATATGTTTTCTTACGTACAATACCTAACTTGCCCAACAATCAGCAATAGAGTTCTGAGGGAGACCATGCATATTTTGACCTCTGGTAATTATGTAAGCACACCGTTCTTGGCATTAGACAGTGATATGAAGCGTTTATTGTGTTTCTACGGTCTTGTTTCGTGGGTTTTCCAATAATTGTAAGGGCTGTCCTGGAGCTGGAGCTGCCTGTTATCGCTTGTGGCTGGTCAGTCCTCAAGTGAGGTCATTGGGGTGGCTGGTTGGTGTGAAGCATTTGGATCTGTCGGAATCCTGAATCTTATGGGTTCTGTCTGAGTGTCCGGCCCTCGGTGACCTAAATGAAGAGGATGTGTTTCTTTTTGGTGGTGAGGATCTTGAGGTATATTTAGGAGCGTTCGTTGTTCAAATAAACTAGAAACTGTGTTTGACACTTGTTGTCTTGTCAGGTTTTTTTATCGTTCCGTTTCTTTGTTGATTATGGAACTTCTGCATTGATTGGTATCTACAGGAGTGAAAATGAAAGGAAAAAGCATACAGACACCAGTGTATTTATTCATTTTTTATGCATGATATAGTAGATGCGTCCATACAGAAGCAGAAAAAAAAAACAATACTACGCTCACATACCCTCCCCCCCTCACACCAACACACATAAAAGAAAAAAAAATTGGCGGCGCCGGTGGCGCGCCGGATTTATTGCGCGGCGGCGGTGCGGCGGCGGCGGCGGCGGCGTGCTGCTCCAGTGATGCCAATTTAGCGGATTTTCCGCTAAATCTGGCGGATTTTATTTTTCTGACGAGAAAGAAATTAGTCTAGCGGCTAGCGTATTTTTTGACGGGCCTTTTTCATACATGGCGGATTTCTGGCGGATTCCTGACGCAATGCACCGATTCAAAATCCTCCTGCAAAAAATAATTTCCGTGTCCTCTAAAAATGCAGAAATTGTTCAACTTCAGCAGAGTAGGAGGGCTCCTGGTCAGTTGCTGCGCACGTTTCAGACAAACAAATCCGTGAGGCTTTAAAGCAGCGATCGCTTTCTAGGCAAGATCCCCTGCCCGGCAACTTGCGTACAAGAAGCTCTACGGTCTGATGAATGACGGCGATGAACCACTGAAGATTCTGCAAGCGTGGAGGACACGGTGGCTATACCTTGAAATAGCTGTATCAAGGATCATAGACCAGTGGACTGAATCGAAGACGCACTTCGAGATGGCGAGGCGCCCTGAAATGTGCTATGCGGCAGAGGTGCTGTATGGTATGTACGAAACCAGATCAATCTGGGGTACTTGCTTTTTTTGAGACCGATTCTTACAGATGTTCAGAAGGTTAACAAGGCATTCGAGGCGAAAGATGTGGATCAAACAAAGCTGCTGAAAGGACCTCATGACTTTGCTTTCGAGCTTGGTTCATAAAGTCGTAACCCGGACAGAGCAGATGGACGTTACTGACGTCCAGATTTGAGTACCACTTGAACCCCAAGCCATATCTGGGCTATCTGTTTGACACGTAGGTCGACAACATGAAGGCTGAGAAGAACGACGGGTTCTCTCTCGCAGATGAAGCTGTGATGCGAGAAAGCTGCGATAAGGTTTATTACCACGCTAGTAGATCAAATCAGACAACGACTTCCCGACAACATCACAGTTCTCCAGAAGACATCACTTTTAATCGGTCGAAAACACTTGGTGCGTCATGAATGAGCCAGTGATTCCCCTGCTGGAAGCAATGGCAGTGCCCCCTGAAACAATCGAAAAAATTCGAAACCACTGGAGAAAAATTACCCTCCTTAACTGAGAGCAAATAACGTCCACGCAGTCGTTCTGGTGTGAAGTTCACTCCTATAAGGACGCCTGTAGCAAAAATTCGTTCGCCGAGTTGGCCGGATTTGCCATGTCGATGCTGGTGTTGCCCTACTCAAATGCCGAAGTAGAGAGGACGTTTAGTCAGCTTAACAGTAAAATCCAAGCTGAGGAACAAGCTGAAGCCTGAAATAACAAACGCCATCCTCGTCGTAAGAGGGGGTTGATGCGACACAAAAAGAGTTGTTTTGATTGCGAGCTTCCTGTGGCGGTTGATAGTGCAATCGGGACATCTGCAACGTATGTGCAACCAAGTCACCTTTCTGGTCCCTCAACAAGTACCCAGCGGTCCTGTGGAGATGGTGCCGATACGACGACAGCGGTGACGAAGACCTCAATGTGTCTTTCGGTGACCTGTAAGTTCTTTTTTCATCAGTGTGAACTATTATAACTTTTAGCCTCATCTGTGATGAGGTTGACGACAACCGCAGCACTGAAGCCTCTAGTATTCTAGTTACAGGTTTTGGAACACTCTTTTGTGTGTTATTTCAGCTCTCATAGTTTTGGGGAGCTTTTAAGAACGATAAAGGTTTTTACCACACGAAATGTCACTGTTTTTTAAATAAAATTGCCCTTAGCGGAAAATTTAGCGGATATGTTTTAGAATCTAGCGGAATCTGGCGGATTTCTAATTGATTTTTAGCGGAATTTTGACGCCCAGTGATGGCAACACTGGCTGGCTCTGGGGATTACGGCGGCGGCGCAGGGCGGCGAGAGCAAAACAGGCGGCGGCGGCGGCGCGGCGCGGCGGCGCACAGGTCTGCGTCCAAGTCAGCATTCGGCCAGAAGCGGGTTTCACATGCAGCGATTTTGGCCCTAGAGCGGCGCGATTTTTGCCGTCGCGGCGCTCTGGCCAGTCGCAGCGGTGAGCGCGGCACGGTTCCGCGCTGGCCACTCACAGCGCGATGGGAAATCACGTGACAGGAGGAGAAATAATGCGGGAAAGCTGGCGCATAGGACGGTGGCGTACTCAGGTTCTTGAAGCAGACGACAAGCAGAAAGTACGCAAGCCACTGGTTTGAGTGTCTTTTTTCCGGTGGGTCGAGCTTCTTTGCTTTAGCAGTCGCGTCGAAACTGTTGAGGAGGTTATGGAGGAGGGGAAATTGCTGCCCCTTCCTTGGAATTTGTTTTCTCAACGAATTATGCGGCTCTTTTTTACTTTCCTCGCCTGAGTACCAACTGTAGCGAGCGCAAGAGACGCTAATCGGAGGTGGCTTGTGCAGGCGCTAGTGAGAAAAACAGACGAAGAAGAAGAATAACTGATCAAAATCGACGTGTCTTTTCCAACACATATCGTCACACCAAGTAAGACAAAATGTATCGTGCCCAGTTGAATGAACTGCTTATCCAGTAAAGTTTCGAAGCGTCGGGTTCTTTGGGACGCGCAGCTCAAAGAATTTAGGAACAATGGGACCAAAGAGAAACTCTGGCAAAAGGTGACTGATGTCGTGAAAGTGATCCCCAAGACCGATATGAAACCACTGCACTACTACGGGAGGTTCGGGTCGAGGGAGGTTCCGGGTCGGCCATATCAATTGGAGTCTTTACATCCGAGGAAGGTGCTGGCCGTGACGCTGCCGTGGATCATTCGACATTTCATCCTCCGCAACAACGAAGTTTTGAAGAAAAAAATAAAAAAATAAGCAAGGCGGTAACTTGGGCGAGTTGGCTGAACATCTTCAAACGTGGAAACAGCGCAAAATTCGACAAGGGACAAGTGAAAGAAGTGGCAAACAAGGCGCTGACTATCAACTAAAGTTTAATTTTCAGGCTGAACCAGAAAATAAACACAGGGAGCATAGGAAAGAACCAATCAAGACACAAAAAATATACAACCCAACCGACAAGATTTCTACCACGTCATCACCCTCACACGTGCCTGCCATTCTCCTTGATAAAAAGGACTTCATCATCCCTCAAGTGCACCGACGGTGCGCTCACACATTCCCCTTCCCTGAAAATTAAACTTTAGTTGATAGTCAGCGCCTTGTTTGTGCACTTCTTTCACTTGTCCCTTGTCGAATTTTTTTGCGCTGTTTCCACGTTTGAAAAAAAAAATAAGACCAAGGTTTATTTAGTATTTTAAACGTTTTTTTTTAATAAAGTGAAATGGAAGGGGAAAGTGAAAACTAAGGCATTAACATTATTGTTAGAAGCCACTGTAACTGACTGTTCGCATCTGCTTTCTGCAAGCAACACTCGCCATCGCAACGGCAGAAAACGCTCATCTGAAATGAAACCTCGCGATCCGTGCCGGCGCGTCGCTAGCGGCAGCGATGTCGACCGCGGAATCGCTGCATGTGAAACCCGCAGACCGATCACCAGCGACAGCTTTCGATCGCTCACGTCTCCAAAACCGAATCGCGATTTTCGGCCGCGGATCGTGTACCACGTGACTGCTACGTCACCGATCCCTGCGATCCGCGTTTCGTCCGTGGACTCGCGGACTGATTAAATCGAGCGCCTTTTCACTCGCGGATATTTAGTGGGAGAATGACTGGAAAAGCGTTTAGTCTGGCAACGGTACAATGTTTTTTTATTTTTATTTTTCGGAAGAAAAAAAGTGGCGCAATATTGTGTTTGTGGATTCGCTTGCTGGCTCATTTCGTCGCGCGATTTTTGGTTCCAAGCATGAACGAAACTCACGAGGAGTGAACCTGTGAGTCGTCCACCTGACCGCTTTGGGGAAGGTGAGTGTTCCAGGTATGTGTTCTTCCAAAGTGGGGGAGGTGTCGAGGGTTCACCACCATCGCCACCGCCGTCATCATCGCCACCGCCACCGGGTGACCCTGGACTCTGCCCGCCGCTTCCGCGCGCGGACCCTTTCTCCACCAGACCGTGACCAGACACGGCACGACTCACACCTACCTGTATTGCTATTGCTGCTGCTATGGCGCCGTGTCGCGAAAGGCGAGCCACTACCAACTGTGCGAGGAGGCATTCTAGCTCATAGTTAAAGTCAGGAGTACGGCGGTCAGGGGCGCTTTTCATTAGCGAGTTCGCGGAACGCAAAGACGTTTAGGTTTTTTATTGGCGTTTATGTTCATGTTGGCCGCGCCAGAAGTAGAAACGAGGATAACTATTGGCAAGAAGTTTTTGTTTGGCACCTAAGCAGTTTAGAAAAATACACAAAGAACACAAATGGCTAGGTGCTCTAATCAAATTAAATCAATGGTAATCGAATTTGAGAATAATGATCCCGCACAAAACGCATTTTCGGAGCAGCCAGGGTTCCAACCACGGATCAAGTGTGCTAGCCCCGCGCTCTTTCGGGGGTTTCTATCGACAATGCGGAATGTATTCAGTCAGAGGTGTTCTGGACGAACACATGCTGCCCTGTCGTACACGAGGGGCACGTTTTTGGCACGCGATGCGTGCTGAAAATAGAATTCTTTTACTTTCGATGTGTTCGTCGGCGTTTCTTTGCCCCCTTTAGCAAAACGGGAGAACTGCATCGCCCGACTCATTTTGTCGGTGAATTTCACCGTTTTATCGCCAACTTCAGACTCACCGGCAGAACAGTTGCCGTGTCTACATTTTTGGGGTCATGACCTTAGGGTGGACAGGGGACTCGGACAAACAAGTAGACTGTCAGTGTCGTTTGTTGCTCGCTCATGTTCGTCCTTATCTGTTGTTGCTGTTAGTCACTCTACTGGGACTAAACTCAAAAAACCTCTGACACTCCAAAAAAAAATTTTTTTTCTTTTCATGCGAGGCGTTGAAATGGCATATCAGAACATTACAAAAAAATTGTTTCACTATAGAGTGGCGTAGTTTTTTTATAAAAAATAGAAATACGAGGCCCAATTCAAAGTTCCCGCCGTGCACTGTGACGTAACAGTGTACCGCAAGGTGTCGGGGCGGTCAGAAGGAGTAGGCAGAGCCACCGTTTATACTGAGAGAGTTGGCCTTTTTAAGGATCTTGTGACAGTCTGGCAGCCACATCAGCGTAGTCTGACAACCGGGGATGACTAAATTCCGTCCGCCATTTTGTGGCTCTGACCCATAGGGGCACCATGAGATTTCTCGGGAATGCAGAAGAGAGAAGTAGCGCCATTTTGTGTTATCGTCGACACTGCCAGTTCTGGCGGGCAACGAGCCTCCCGCCCATTTGGCCCGACTCTCTGCGACATAAACGGCTCTGAAGGAGGCGCAATCGGCCTACGTCGCCAAAAGTGGGTTCGCTGGAAGTCACGCGAGTTTCACTCCTCGTGCTCGCCGCTGACCGTGCCTGAGACTTCTTTTTTTTTTCATTCTGCTTTTCGTACGAGCGATCGTAGAAAACGAAGTTTCAGTTCAACTAGCTCTTTATCGCTGCTACAGTGAACTAGAATATCTATTCTAGTTCACTGTATCGCTGCACCGTTGGTTAGTTTGCGTGCTGTAAAAGTTGAGGACGAAAAGTCAGTGAATCAACGTGATGGAGGTCAGTGATGAAAGCGTTGCGAGTGCAAGCCAGTGTACGAGTGCATGCCGTCACTCCGATGATAGAGAGCTATGCTGGGCGCAAAACAAGCTATCAAGTTTTGAAAAATAAAAATTTAGAACGCTCGCAGGAATTAGGATTGCTAGCATTCGACACGCCCGATCGCATTGCTGAAGGTTCAGACACCGAGGTCGTTGAATCATCGGATAATCTGAAGATGCCAGCCGTCTAAAGAATACGAACTGATGAGTGTACCAAGTACAAGTAAACGTCGAGCATAAAGTACGTGTTTTGTCTAGAACATGAGTAGAACTTGTTTACTAGGTACACAAGCGGCCGATGTATGTCTCTCGGGAATGCATGCAGTGTGATCTCTTCTTCAGAAGCTGAAATAACGGGACAGTCCCTCACACAGCACCTTCTAGGCATTGTAGTTGATCACGTCAATTCACTGTCTCCGCTTCTTGTACCTTCACAGCAACATTAAGCGATGAAAGGCAAATAAAATAAACCTTGTCTGCTTGGATCGCTCGTGGAGGTGCGGAAAATAACAAAAAGAGTTAAAATAATATTACACGCGCTCGCGGTAAGCACGAGGAGGGATACAACTGACGTGACTTCCGGCGATGCCTTACCTTCTGACCGCCCCGACACCTTGCGGTACACTGTTACGTCACAGTGCACGGCGGGAACTTTGAATGGGGCCTCGTATTTCTATCTTTTTATAAAAAAACTACGCCACTCTAGAGTGAAACAATTTTTTTTGTAATGTCCTGATATGCCATTTCAACGCCTAGCATGAAAAAAAATATTTTTTGGCGTGTTAGAGGTTTTTAAGAAAACAACTATACGTTTCCAGTACATCTCGGTGCGTCGCCTACAGCCCTCTCTGTCGCCGCAGCACGAAAGTGCGTCAGCGTGATGAGCACACGTTCTCTCGAACGTGAAGTTTTCCGCTAGTTGAAGTGTGGAGAGAGTCTGACGCTGCATGCGCCTTGTTATAGTGAGCGGAGTGAAATCTTCGTTTGATGAGCGGAGTAAGATATGTTCCCTCCTAATAAAATATTTTTTACACAAACTTCTATGGTACATACACCCCCCTCCCCATCGCAAGAGAAAAAAAAGAGAGAAGACAAATTAACAACCTTAACGGGTCGGGGCAGACCGAGTAATGTTCACAATGTGGAATCTGATTCGTTCGGAGGTCCCAGACCCATTGAAGACGCTCATTTCCCGATGCAAAGATTCCGAGGGGTCATTGGAGGTGAGGAGACTGCTTGGAGAAAGCGTAACTAGTTCGTTTACGTCTTTCGCAAGTCAGTAGTTAGGATAGCCCAGACAGACAGACAGAGACAGATATATATAAAGATTTTGTCACGAATGACGAATATTAAGGCGGCGAAAAACTGAAAAATTGAACGTTTAATGGGGAGAAATTGTGCCCAAAACAAAAGAGGAGAGGGTCAGCGTCCCAGGCGTCAATGTCGACCGAGCGCAGGGCGAAACTGACTTCGGCTCGCCACGCCGGAGCCCCTTATGTAGTCGGTTAGGCTCCAGGAAAAATCAGTGGAGAAGGTTCGGCGCGTATAGAACATTCTACTCTCTAGTAAGCAACGGGGTTCTCGCTTTACCCCAACGCGACATTACAATAAACAGAGAAGGTGCATTCGCGCCAGGACATCGAACCTCGGCTTTCCGCGTGGGAGGCAAGCACGATAGCCGTTAGGCCGCAGCCGCGCTGCCTGCTTGGCTAGATGAGCGCGCGGCAATAGACGGACGGACGGACGTACAAACGGACGGACGGGCGGACGGGCGGACGGACGGACGGACGGGCGGGCGGGCGACGGCGGGCGGGCGGGCGGGCGGGTGGGGTGGATTAGCATTTGAACTTGCATATTTTTCAATTTTCTTTGTGCACACCGAAATTTAGGCTACCACTTATACTACTATTTTCTATTGAATTTAGGTGGCCTATCTCTCGGGACATTACGGAAGGTGTAGGTAAATAAAGGAAGGAATAGTGTATTCTTAGCCGTCGCAGCATCGCGCTGGCAGCAAATTAGGCAGTCTACACGGGAGATCGGGGCAGTTGAGCGCCCCATACGCGCAACACTGTTCGCGCGCAGATTCCCAGTCCGGGCACTGATAGCCAGGTCCGAATTACGGATCCGACTTCGAAGGAGTTGTCCAGGCCGGTGAGCTCAGCGGGCGGTGCGGACACAACAGCGCCACAATGGTAGCGAAAAAATCAAGCGCCGAGCTACTGTAGCTGTGGCACACGTTACGCGGCGGCGTAAATGCGGAGGGATTTTCTTCGTGCATGATTGGATTGGCCGTTCATAGCAAACGCACAAAAACAATGAGCGCCGTGATCATGCACTTGTTTGGCTGCTTGATTGGCTCCGTCGGACCGTAGTGATAGGTGCGGTCGTTACCGTTACAGAGTGTACAAATGTGACAGTGAAGCTAAGGCTGGTTCACCTAGCTAATGCGCTGCCGCCGAAGCGGAATCGGCCGCGGCAATGCACAGTGAAGCTACGCCCGGCGGCCGAATTCTTGCAGATTCGCCCGCCGATTCGCAATGTGAACCAGGCCTAAGAGCACCAACACCGCACAACCATTACCCTTTTGCTCTTTATTAGGTGCACGCGGGGCCGCGCGTTAGAAAGTCTGGCTTTCTTATTACATCCTTCATGTAGCGCGACACCTCTTTTGCGCGCCAATAACCGGCCAAGTGTCTGAACCTCACTCCTCCAAGTTGGAGGCACTTGCTGTTCCGTCTTCGAGCTCCAGGTTAAACAAGGCTACTCCAAACTTAAGGGCGGGATAGCGTTTCGTGCTCATGCATATCTGTAAAAAAAAACCAACAATGATGTAATTTAAAAAAAAAAGCAACAAACAACGTGTACACTGCTTGTAAATCGTCGACATGACATGTGATCACTATACACCAACTCGGATCTCTGAGGGTACACCACTGAGGTGGCGCTGCTGGCAGCACTGCGACCGAATTCGGTTTTTAGGCACGCGCGTAATGTCCCCACACCTGGTGTGGCCCAGGCGGTCTTGCTTGTAAACAGTGTGTCGGTGTGAACTCTGTTTTAGATCGTGTCCGCCAGCAGCCTTCGTTTAAAAATGGTGCCAAGCCGGCACAAATTGGGTGGAAAACTTTATGTTTTAATATTATACGTCACCTACTGAGGACCAGCGTAGGGCAGATATTGGACATCAGCGCTTCGAGAACGTTCGTCGGAAACTTGCTTTCAATCGGCAAGAACAAGATCTCCCCGTCAAAGGCTGGCGCGGCATTCGTGTTTACCACGTTACCTGGGCTGGTCTTCAGTGTGTGACGTACAAAATTAAGCTCTGCTGCTTTCTATCTCTCTGATATTGGCCAAGTATGGGTTAAATAATTAGCCCCAATGAAAGATAAAAGAAACGGGCAAATGTGTTGTCACACCCTAGTTGTATTAAGAAAACGTTCGTAAGCGACGATTATTGAGTTCGCGCATTAGTGTAGACGATACTCAAAGCTTGTGATTGAAGAAATTTGAAAGCTAGCTTTATCTAGAGATGTGAATAGACACAAGCCAGTGGAATTGCACACGGGTAGTAGTCGCCTAACGCGTGAAGACATCAATCGACAAAGTGGATTTAAGGGGACCATGAAAGGATTTTTAACTTCTTCCTTAAATTTCCTTCTCAACTCAAAAGCTAAACGAGAAATCACGTGTTCGTTACGTGCTTGGGCACCCGTGAGGTGGCTCCAAGGTTCCATCCTGTTTTCTAAGCACAAAATAGAACACAAAAAGGACCATAAGTGCCGTTATGGCCACGAACACGAATCCGAATATTCGTGAAAAAATTGTTTGTATTTTTCGGATTGTATATCTCTTCAAACAATTGTGCGTGTGTCTGTGTATGGTTGGTGTATTAGGTGTTTTTTAAATGCATGGTTATCTGGAACAAGTCGCGTTCTTCAAATAACATTTTGGAATTCATGTTTCTTAAGTTATATGTATACCGGGTGTTTTTTGCGAACTTTCGAAACGCCTAAAAATTAGGGCGTTAAAAAAAAAAGCTGTCTCCGGGAACAAACTACCAGCCACGGCGGACATCAGGAATTGCCAAAAATATACTAGTCAGCCAGCTAAATAATTAAAATTTGTTAATTAACGTTTTAAATAGTGGGAATAGACATATGGTTCCAATTAGAAAGTTACTGAGCGTTATCGAAAACCACTAAATCAGTCATTTTCAGAAAGACTTTGAAGGTACGAGAAGAGTATGTAGCGCACTAAAGTTACGACTCGCTGAGCAGGTACAGGGCTGGAACTAGATAAGAGGCGGAAAAATCGCGCAGGCGCCTTACCGCAACCGCTAGCCTTACAACTGCCACATTTTTGCTTTTGCCCTTGCACTTTGGCAACTGCCAAAAACTGAGCTTTTTTCTTTTCGAAAAACGTGAGTGGGGTGGCGCCCGCGTATGTCTATGGTGAGGGCATTAACCCCTGCAAAAAGCGCAGCCTTCCTCCTCCCCATGCTGACGGCCTCTGCCCTTTCTCGTTTTTGGAAGTTTGGGAACTGTCCACAGCGGAGACCATGACGAGCGCCAGTGGAGTGTGTGAGTGGCTGTCCGAATCCACGTGACGAGCAGATCATAGACCTCTGTCCAAGGAGAAAAGCAGTAATAGCTTTTCTGCCAACACAAAAAAAAGTATCCAAGCGGCTGGGAAGCGGAGGAAGACTTCAATTTCCAGTGCAGCAAATTCTACCAACTGCAGAAAGCGTGTTCGGTTGGGACAGCCCCTCAGCCAGATCTATTTGAAACTGACTTTCAAGGGCCATTTCAAGACCTTCGTTTTTGGAGGGAGATGGCCGAAAATATTGTTGCAACTTACTTTCCACTTGAGGGTTTCGGGGCTGTCATAAATGGTGGCCTGACCTTCCGTCTGGACAAAGCCATGCATCACGTGTTGTATTGGAACGATCCCGCCCAAATAGTGGACATTGCTATAAACACATATCTTCATTGGAAGAAAAGGTCAACAGAATCACTCGTCAGAGAAGGAAAGTTTCCACAAATAGCGAGATACTCATATGAGATGATTTCTAGATTAACACAAAGATAATTGTCGGTCAAGTAAGGCTGCGGTTCAAATGATGCCATCATAAACAAAACAGAGCTCCAACCTCCAGGGACTCCGTACTCTTATTTTCTCCTTCGCCTTTACAATTTGGTGTTTCTTTCAGACACTTTATTATAAACATTTCCAATGTTTAAAAATTCACAGCCCTGTGAATGATCTCCACAACCCAGCACGCGCATGTTTGTCGCTTAGGAAAAGGAGCAAAGCAAGCGCCATACGAGCGATTGCTGAAAATGTCACCGGCCAGAAGCCTGATTCCGGAAATATATACACGAATAAAAATTGTGGTAGAGGAAGAGACATACTCCGTTCTCTTTTAAGCTGAGACTAGAAACTAAGCCATCGGCGCATGCTTTTTGCCCTCGCTTACAAGAGTGGGAACGCGCAGGCTCGCGCAACCAAAGCACTGCGGAAGCCAGCGAGCTCCCGCTGAAGGCGGAGCTTGTAATCTCAGCTTCAGGGCGATCGGAGTGTAGAGCTTGCCGCGACGACATGGCGATGATCTTTGACTAGCTGCCTTTGCATCTACCCACTGTCCGAAAGTGTTAGAACGCGAACAGTGATCGGCGAAGCCCGGCGGTCAGCGTCAGATCGCGTT
This sequence comes from Ixodes ricinus, assembly GCA_037355805.1. Classification (NCBI taxonomy): domain Eukaryota; kingdom Metazoa; phylum Arthropoda; class Arachnida; order Ixodida; family Ixodidae; genus Ixodes; species Ixodes ricinus. The sequence continues at coordinate 27,062 of JAZHYW010022955.1, read as the reverse complement.
CGAAGATTGAGCAGAGGGATTGGTAGCTAACCTCGCGTGTACCCACTAGTCACACTAACCTACAGAGCTCGCTGTTCTGACGTCCCCGCGTGCTCTCGTCCTCACATCTCCCTCAGTTTCTACCCTGATAGTCATTGACATAACATGGACGACCGGGAAGAGTTTAAAATTTCAATTGTCCAGCCTCCAGCGGGAGCTTTACAGTTTCAATACTCCTTTGTGCAGTCTCTTGGTAAAACTTAAGGCTCGTTCACACTCTTGCAACCGAGTACGACCGAGAGAGACAAGACCGGTTTTAATCTTCTTGCGACGTCTTAGGACCGGGCGCGCTGCTGCGGAGCTGGTCCTAAGACGTCGTAAGAGGATTAAAACCGGTCTTGTCTCTCTTAGTCGTACTCAGTTGCAAGAGAGTGACGAGCCTTTACGCTACAAGTACTGCCAGCCAGTGTTGTGGAAACGCGCAAGACACGCGCCACGAGCGAGTTCTCCGCCGCCATCCGCTCGCAAGGGCCGCTCGAAACACGGCCTCGTGCACTGGCGCATTTGACGCCACTTGTAAGACAAACGCAAACACATCGAGGGACTTTAAATGCCTGTTCGCACATGCAGCGGAGCGCTACAAGCATAGCGCTGACCTCGCGCTAAGCGCATGCTGACGGGAGCGTTCACCAGCTTTGTATCGCCACCGTCAAAACTGTTGCTCATGGCAGACGATAAGTAGCTGACGACACGTGAGCAGCGCTACATCAGCGCTTCGCTGCACGAGAGAACCGACCTTAAGGTGCAACCCCACTGTGCATGACGTTTTGGTGCTTTTTTGACGGTTTATAACTTTCTTTCTAAGTATCCTACAATTATAAAGTTAATGTCAAATTAAAGAACTGTTTTTCAGCAAAACTTTAATGTCTCGATATTACGATTATTTTTAGTTGTTAGTTGATTATTAAGCTTTTAATAAAGCATAGTCTCTAATATTGAAAAAATATATTTCTCGAGTTATAACGTCCCATCGTCCACGATATTTTACGTGACCGTTTGGTTAGATATAACAAATGAAAATGTAAGCAACGAACTGTAGAGATAATGTATATTTTGAAATAAAAATAAAGCTTAAAATGGTATTATTTTATGGGACTATAAAAACGAAATCACGTCAACTAATCAAAATTACGAGACATTAGATTACGAAGCATCCTTCGATATTACATTTTCCAGAACTTCCATATTGATATATTACACGTTAAGAATGTTATTAGACCTCAAACTTTTCCCATTCAGTTACGGAAAATTGTAGTTTCTTAATATAAAATACAGATGGCGACACGTGTTCAAGAATAGCTTGATGTGCATTTTCCGTCGTGTGCCGCTTCGAACGCCACGTGAAAGACAGAAAAAGCGCCAGATGTCAGGGTGTCAGACGCCTGGATGCCGGCAGTGAGCGAGCCAGAGATGTAAAAACTACAAGCCCGAGGCTGCGGGTGCACCACAGCTGCTTCTGCCCGCGTTCTACTGTGACATGGTACATATGCCTGACGAGATCCAAATGAAATAGTCGCCATGAAAGGGATTCCGCCAGGTATGCGAAAACATTTGAATGTTTTTATCACCTGCGAAAATCATTTTCGCAATCAAACTATGCATGTCGAAATGGATCGACTATATTTTGTTTTAAAAAAACCTCGGTGCCTCTTAAGTGTCAATGATATTAAAACAAAACACACAACATTAAAACGTCTCAGTGTCTCTGAGCCAACGCGCTGGCCCATGAATCCATATTCGTCGGGTTTAAATATCGGCCAAGGTGCCCGCAATCTGACGGAGGCCACCTGAGATATCGGTTGCACGTCAAAAGATATCCAGTTAGTCAAAATAAAACTGCAATGTTTTTTGTATTTTTTTATTGGGGTGTGTTTATTGGGGCATTCGCCTGCAAGTCCTTGCGGCGGAACCAGCGACCAAAATTGTGCCAGCGGCGCACCACGTGACCTTCTCCACCCAAACACAAAGCGCTAGCAACTGGCGTTTTCGTTTGCGTGGGTCGTGCATGAGCTTTCCTAGCTTATATTATTTGACGATACAATAAGCCCGCGCTGTATGAATCAACAAAATAACTTCTGAATCTGAGATGTGCGTAAACACAAGTGGCGTCACAATACGTCTGAAATTATTGACTTTACCACAGTCCGCACAGCTACAGGAACTTAAATTAGAAGCTTAATAAAAGGGCAGATTAATAAATATGTGTGGTGCTGCCCGCACACGTGTCAAAGTTGAATGTGTTTTTTTTTAATTAATTTCAAAAGAAGTGATGCCATTTTTCTAAGGCTTCCAAGGAAGCTTACCTGCGTCGCGTTTATACTCTATTTTTATTACCTTTTTATAGAATCCCGTCATTTTATTCCGCCCGCGCCTTCCGAATTGAAATGCGTGTTCAAGTGACAAGCTTCAGAACTAACCATATTTTTTTTTTGAGGCGGTGTAATAACATGCTGCGTCCAAGAACAAACTGACCTTGCGAAAGCTGGACGAATTAATAAAAAAATATTGGCTTCTTTTAAAACATCTGATCTTCGTTGTTTTCGCTATCCTTTCTCAAAGCACAAAGGGTGTACGTCTCAACGGCTTTATTTTCTAGTGGAACCTGCTAACGGCAAAAACTGTGTCAATGTTTTTTTTCTTTTTGTTTTTTTTTTTTACAGCGGAGCTGTTAAGGGTTAGGTTTCCAGGATCGTGTCCATGTACGTCGACACAAACCTACCTGGACAGCTACCGCCATCTATAAGCGACGGCGGCAAGCACACAACCAGTATGGTTTCCGCCGTCGCTCGTAGATGGCGGCAACCTTTCCAGCTATATTAGAAGAATGGATAGTTGGGCGCGTTGGTGGGAATTCATCGTAGGAAACAGTGCGAAAAACAGACGACGACGAACAAGAAGCACACGGTGTATCGAGTACAACTCCGCTGGTCTTCCTTTTTCACAAAAATAAAAAGCTGAAAGTTTTTTTTTCCGATTTGGATATGACAGTTCAGATACAGTCTGGCAGGCAAGCTGGCCGACCTCTAGAAGGTGGGGCGAAAATTCTGCCGGCAAGAGGAGCGCCGCACGAACGGCGAGCACTCGCCAGCCTCTGACGACGCGAACGCCCTTGCCGAAGATATGGCAATATATTTCGCCGGGAAATAACCACCCGAATTAGCCATTTGTGTACAACGCTGTGAAGGCTGCTGGCGCGAACATGGGACTTGATCTCGCAGATCACTTTCACGAGTTCTCGTGGAAGCAAAACAATAGATGAGGCCACACCATCGCGTCAGTAGCTTCGGTAGCGTTGTATACGAAGTATAAAATGTAGGTATAGAATATTCGTCCAGCCTTTCTCCTAACGTGAGCCAAATTTTATTTCCGTTGTCACGATCAAGCACTTGAAACGTAAAGTGGGTAGGAGAGGAAAAGGGGACGGAATGGGAAATATTTATTTTAGTTGCTTTACTTACCGTGCCGATATCGAAAATTCTAGTGATTACGCACTCTTTTCCAATTTTGAAATCGTCCTGAGAGGTTTTTAGCCTTGGTCTCGCCACGATTAGACTCATTGAAAAAGACACCATTAGCGAGCGTCTTCTGAACTGGTCGTAGTGACTTTGCACATAGTCCAGGGCTTCCACCTGCAGCGGGGTGCCAAGACACAGATCGGAATCAACGCCAGTGAAAGAGTACTTGACCCTTTTTTTTCCACTTTTATACTAGATTTCGGAGATCTTCCATATGGGCATTTTGGTATTTTGTCCTCGTAGTTGTCCCCAAACTCAAAATTGATACGCTATGAGTATCATGTGACTCTGATGTGTAGTGCATGTCTTTGCTCAGTACGGTAAAAAAATAAAATTCAAGATGCTTTTAAGAAATGCCTAATTTAAATGAGACCAGATTTACTGTGATAGTGCCCGAAACTTGCTAGACAAATAATCCCAAACATAACCTCTATTTGCCGTATTGTCTATCACTTCATGATTTCTTTGTGTGTGCTTGCATCTCTCTTTGTACTGACATAAAAAAACACAGAGAAAAAAATATTTATATCAGGCACAAGAAAAAGACAGCACTCTTCTGAGCAAATCGTCGCAGCGAGCCCTCTTTTTAGCTTCCACATAGTTTGCCAGTTACGTAATGTTCTATTGCAAACAAATAAAACGCGAAAAAAATATAATAAATCTTTCTATATTGCAAAAACGAAAATCAAAATCTGTTCATTTCTGTATGGCAGGGTTTACGCGTCTAGAAAGTTGTTAATTAAACTGTACTTTAAATAAACAGTAATTGTTTCGCCCACATTTTCATCAGTAATTGCAGAAATTCATCAATCCATCCGGCGTGTCTAAAAATATCTCAAAGGATAAAAAGTAACAATTTTCTAGCTACAGTAATTTAAATGAAATACATATTAGTTCTCTTTACTAAACACATATCTTTCGTTTGTTTTTTTAACTCTGCTGCTCAAAAAACCACTCAACTGTTCAACGACTTTTCTTTTTCTTTTTTTTTCTTTTACCAAGCGCCCTTATTTATTCTCAGGTACTGCCTAAGAAACGCAGGGCGCATTGAGTCCAGAGCTTATTTAATATTATCGGTCCGCAATGCGAAATCATGTAATCTTCTTCTTTAGATAAGTTTCCAGACGCATAGCCTCCTATATACTGACAAAGCCTGACAGATCGCCACGAGAAGCGGCCGCCGAAATGGAAAAGGTGGAGCGGCAGACAATGGATTAGAGGAGAGCCATGTGACTGGCGCCCCGCTGCGGCGAAACGCCGAAACACACTTCTCCCGAGGGAACAAGTGTGTTTTGGGTCCTCGCCGCTGCAAAAGCTGTGCGCTGACTTCCAGGTTCCCCCAGAAATGGCTCTTTGATGCTCTGTGCTACCAGATCCTCGCGCTCCAAATCTGCGACCGGGTACTCTATGGCTCCGTCGTCGAACTGCCAGGCTTTGTGAGTATAGAGGAGGCTATGTCAGACGTCATTTTATAAAATAATCTATATTGCACAGTGAAAGTAACGCATCGGAGACCCCGGTTTAGTTTGTGATACCAAACACTCAAAGGGGATGAGCGCACTGACAATGAGCTTTGCGCGCGGCTGGAACGGCCCGGAAGGATTTTAGCGCCGGCTATGATCGGGCTTAAAGTTATACAAAGTATAGGGAGTATTCACTGGCGACCATAGTTGAGCGCGCGGATGCTGAGCGCGTGCAGATGGCGAGCTTCCGCAGTTCTTTTGCAACGTGCATTCCACACCACCAAGATTGCCGGTCTTTGCAGCCTATTAATAGGAGCAAGCATGCACTGTTGTAAGCATACTCAAACTTGGCGTCCTGCGAGTATAGCTAGGTGAGAGGCTAGAAACCCAAATCCTCCGCGTACATCGCGCGTTCGTTGCCTTTCAGGGTGCTTTGGCTGAACGTGCGTCCAGGTGTAGAATACTCGAGTTCAAATCGTAGCATCCGCTTTACCCTTAACCTGTCAACGCCTACAAGATGGTGAAGTTGCTCATGAGTTGTCGACAAAGGCTCATCTTGCATTGAGTACAAACGGGCTCAAAAAAACTCTCCAGATGTACAAAAAATGCATCGGTTTTCTCACCATTGAAACCTCGTACTTGTTAGAAGAGTTCGCGTAGACATTTGGACCCGTAATCTTGCAGCTTCCTGTTTCTTCAGGGGCATCTTCTAGGTGTGTTCGAATTACCACAGCCTCTATCGGCGCATTTCTAGTGGAATAAAGAAGAAAAATAAGTGCAGAATTATTGAGGAAGGCAATTGTAAGCGAAGTCATGTATTTCCAGGATGTTTTTTCAAGGTTTTACACGTTTCTTTTGTTTTAAAAGTCGTAGAAACTTTAATATTACGGTCTGTACAGGTGAGCTTTACGGTCCGGGGGAGCTAATATAAAAGGCAAATGATCACGATAAGCCGATTAATTACCTAAAATATGATTATTAATATCTAAATTAGTGAACATTACCATTTGGTTCCAATGTGAAACTTGCTGAGCTTCATCGAAAACCAATAATCGGTCAATTTTAGAAAGGTCAGATCACGTGTGAAGCCCGGTGGAGTGCCAACTGTCCCACTCGTGCAGCAGTAGCAAGGTGCAGTCACGCGCGGTTTTTACGCCTCTTATCATCCACGCTTTCTCACCGCACGCCTTCTCCCTGTTGCACGAGTGGTAATTTTTGCGCACTACTGCCGTTCCAATCAGCTCAAAGTATTTCTAAAAATGACTGGTTTAAAGAATTTCAACGACACCCAACCTGTTTCTACTTTTAAAAAAATCAAAAACGTTTACAATCCCCTGTAACTCCAAATTAGAGCGCAGCTCTTGAGGAGCAGGAGGGGAAGGTACGGAGAGGAGGGTATGCCCCTCATCCGTAAACTTCCCTCCTCCTCTCCTGCTCCCCTCCCATTTAGCGGGAAATGTTTGCTAAAGTTCAGGCTAAATTTGCGAAAAAAAAATTCCCCGCTAACTTTAGCGAGGAATTTGTTTCACTAAATTTAGTGGGGAATTTTTCCGCTACATTTAGCAATAAATTTTTCCGCTAAACTTAGCGGGAAAATTTTTGCGCTAACTTTAGCGGGAAAATTGTGTGCCAAATTTAGTGGGAATTTTTTTGCTAAATTTAGCGGAGAATTTTATTCGCTAAATTTAGCACTGAAATTCACCCATAATGCAACGTGCGGTGACGTCAAGAGTGACGTCACACGTGACCCTCCTGACATCACACGTGACGTCACGTGTGACGTCATTATGGGAAACGTCCCATATCTGCAACGCGCGGTTCTGCCGAAGCCGACGGCGACGCCGCTCAAGCCGGAAACGGGCGCCTAAGAGCTGCGCTCTAAAACCATACGTTTATTTTCACAAACTAAAAATTATTGAACGAATTATAGTTAGTTCTTGATATATCGTGACCATTTCACGTCTTCTATAAAACGGACGTGTAATTAAAGACTAAAAAGACACACCATGTATATCTACGCCAAAAAGTTTTCAGCCTAAGGTTGTTTGCTTTCGCACTCCTAGGCATGGGCGAATAGAGGATTTTGGGTCCGAATCGAATTCGAAGCAAATAGTGATTTTGGCCGAACAATTTCGAATCGAATAGTTCGAATAGTACAAGCAACAAATACCACAAGGTATGTTTAAACTATAGTTTTATATTTGCCTTTATTTGGTATTAGAAGCACTGTAATTGTTAATTTAAAGTGTATTGAGTTCGGGAGCACGAAATGGTCGGCAGCTTGCGCCACCTGGCTGGAAATCCAAGCCAGAGTAAGTCACACCCGTTTATATCGAACTCGCAAAAAAACGTCTACCAGTTCGATATAGCGGGTAATTCGATATAAAAGTTTTAATGAATTCGACTCTCAAAAATACACTTTCTGCTGAAATATTACGCATTTAAGTAGTCTTGCATCTTCTGCTGCCTTTTCTTCATTGCATGCGAGATAACGATATATTTCTACGCTATCGACGGACTCCAAAATGCTGAGGCTGCTGCCTTCTATATTCGCGCATTAGCGCCGAACTATGCCGAGAGCACGGAGCACGTCCGAGCAGGAGCACCTTCTCCTGCAGAGCACCGTTTTGCTCTGTAAGTTGGCTTTCCCCTAAAAGAGTTGGTGTGTTGGGGAAAACCAACTAGCAAAGCAAGCTGTTTTTTTTTTTTTTTTCCGGGCGGTTGCGTTAGTTGTTTGGAAGAAAAAGTAATATTCTCTTTTGCGGACGGAGCGGGAAGAGGGAGCACGGAGCACCCTCTCTCCGCTCCCTCCGCCAAAGATTTTTTTTCTTCCGAACGGCCGACGCGGCCGCTTGGAAAAAAAAAAAGCCAGCGTGCTCTGCAAGCTGGCTTTCCCCAATGCGGCCGCTGGCGCTGGGGGAAAGCCAGCTTGCAGAGCAAAACGGCGCTCTTGGCAGTTCGATTTATCGGTAGCGGCTGCTATTTTTGTTCGATGTAACCATAGTTTTTGCTATATATTATCACTGTAACATTACTGTGCAGAAACATTGTTCGATATAAGGAATAATTCGATGTAAACGGGTTCAATATAGTCGGGTTTGACTGTATTTAGAAAGGTCGAATAATTCTATATTGTCGAATAATTCGATATTGTCGAATAATTCGATATTGTCGAATACTTAAATTCGATTCGAAGCGAATGCCGAATAGAACAGAATTCGATTGGCTATTCGTAATAACCGAATATTCGCCCATCCCTACGTACACCGTTTCTTTCCAGGTCCAGCCACAGCCGGTGCTACGATCCGATGGAACCAATCAAGCGTCGCCAAAGGTGCATCGCCACGATGCTCCTTCGTGTTTCTGGGATTCCCATCTCCGGCCCAGCCAATCGCGCAGAGAAACAAATTAAAGGAGTACAATTAAGACTGCTTACGTGTACGAATGCGAAAGCATTCTTACACGCAGCGCATTCCTACAGGCAGCCCGCCTCGCTGTCCTCAGGTGAGTACTGCGGGCAGCGGGTCTCGTTGCTCCGCGTCGCAAAATGGCTGAAAGCAGAGCGTAGAACACGTGAGGAGAGGGAATTTACACCCTACCCTTCCCCCCCCCCCCTTCCGGCCTCCGGCCACGCCTGACACGTGACCCGAGAGGAGGAAGAGAAGTGCTACCAAACGCGCGCCACACTCTTCCTCTTTACACCTCAATTCGCTGCTACAGACAACGGGGAATTAAGGCGCCGTTTGGCGCGGCTTCAAAAGCTGATAACGCCGGTTCGCTCCATGGGACAGTTAATGCTTTCGCATTAAACACAATAGCAGGATAGCGGGGCCTTTTATTGTGCCTGATTGGCCTGGTCGGTGACAGCAAACGCACAATGGTGATGAGTGCCGTGACAATGCACTTTTCGCTCCGAATGATTGGCTCCATCGGATGGTAGCGTAGTCTGCAGTCGGACCTAAGGGAAAGTAAATAAACCACCACATAAAGATTAGTCTGCTCAAAAATGTTAGGGCGGATCCCGTGTTGGACTCAATGATGAGTGATCCGGGCTACTGCCCCGAACCACGAAGGTGGATCCTCCCGCTCACCAGAAGAAAAAAATGCGCAGGGAGTTTATGCTTATCGCAAGGATGGATCGATGGAGGCTTCTTGAGACGTCAAACTGGGCTTCAGCTTCCACCACCTTAAAGAAAATTTCTAGACACTCTCAAGTTATGAATATAATGCAGCTAAATGCAAGGGTACAAGCGGCTGGACAAGAATGACGAAAATAAATCCTGGAGAAGGGAAACAAGCGGGGGTAAAGGACAAACACAAAACTCCAAATACAGCTAGGTGACCGATGAGCGACCGAAAAAATCCGCCTGGTCCGGGTATCGAACCCGGGACCTCTCCTTTACAGGTGGAGTGCTCTACCAACTGAGCTAACCAGGGGTTCGACGTCAGTAAAGCAAACGGGTTTTATCGGCTGCCACCAGTCTAACACCAACAAGGGTGAAGCTTGCAATTTAAGGTTATAATTATAATGCAAATAAATGCAATGGTGCAAGCGAGCTGGACAAGAGTGACGAAAATAAACCTTGAGAAGAGGAACAAGAGGGACAAAGGACAAACAGAAAACTCCAAACACAGCTAGGTGACCGGTGAGCGACCGAAAAAATCAGCCTGGTCCGGGTATCGAACCCGGGACCTCTCCTTTACAGGTGGAGTGCTCTACCAACTGAGCTAACCAGGGATTGGACGTCAGTAGAGCAAACGGGTTTTATCAGCTGCCACCTTACAGAAACAAAATGTATATATTACGATTTTTTCTCAATATTCAAAGTTCCCGCATTATTCCTCCGCGAATAAAGACAGAAATGTTACGGATTACAATCATTCCTTTCTATAAAAAATGTACGGAAATTACTTTACAAATGCTTTCTGAAATATGTAATTCTTCCCTTACAAAATTACTAATAAATGTAAGAGATTACAAGTAATTTGGTTACTTGCAAGGGATTACGTACAAGTCTGGACGTGTCCTGACGTCCCATGATACATACACCAATTCAGTATTCCCACTAAATTTATCAATAGAAGTGACATCACGTGACCTGACGTCACCTAACGCCTCGGAAGTGACGTCACTTCCGTGAGAAAGATTTCGTGATATCAACGCGCAACTTTCCACCCCCTTCCATGCGCGAAGAAAAACATTGTTGTATGTTAAAACCCAAACAAAACACAACGTATCAACCCCCGACTTCACGGGGCTTCTGCTGCCAAGATGCCATCTCACTTAATCTCCATCACCTCGGGTGTACCTTCACAACCTTCACAACACACCGAACCGAAGCCGTCAATAGTCTGCAACAAGACGATCGACCACAAGACCTCGTGTCCTGGATGAAGCCGTGGAAGGCTCTGAACAAAGATTCAGGGGGTGCTGCGGTTTGTCTTGGACAGCGTCGAATTGACCAGATTAGTCGGCCGCTTTGGGGCGGAGGCATACCTACAAGCCACGTCGCAGCGCGACCCCTTGAATAAGGCGAACGTGCGTTAGCGTTGCGTGTTCCACACTGCGCTTGCGCGGAGCCCAAACGCATAGTGTTTTGGATTGCCGCATACAAACGAAACGCATGCGCAGCATGGAGCATGCAACGCTTACGTAAACGTCCACCGCTAACGTGCGCTACTAAACGCAATACTAAAACTCTTGTAAACGTATTTATGGCCTCACCTCATCCCACTAGTGATTAATAGTGCCGTATTTTTCTGTCTATATGTCGCACCGTTGTAAAAGCTGCTCCAGATCCCCCCCCCCCCCCCATGAACGGCCGCTTTCATAAGCAAATTGCACATATGTCTCTCATTTGCATAAGTTTATCTTTGTGCGGTGGCCGCAGCGGAACTACATCATTAGGAAGCGCGCCAATGTGTATGCGCAAGCAGGATCCAGTTTCACGATTGTCACTGACGAAACATACGAGAGATATAGCTCCCGCTGCAAGTTGTTAAAAATAAGGTTCATACTTACAAAAAAAAACTGCAATCTTTATATTTTGTTTTACCTTAAATACAGAGGCAGCCGACATTACGATGTAATGGGAGAATTCAAGCAGCGTTAAAAAGAGCAAGTCACTTAGCCTTGCCTTTCATTGTATGGTCCCTTCAGCGATGACCGAAAACGTGCATAAACATGAACATTATGATGGTACACATTTCACGCTGTCTGATTGATCCCATCAGGTCGTAGCGTCAACTGCGCCGGGACCACTGTGTAAGGTTTACGGGGAGTTCACTGGGAGTTCCCGAGAAAAGAGTACCGAGTTCTTCGGCCCGGATAAATGAACTCTGCATTGTAGAAAGCTCAAACACCGTGGGAATGTGAAGCTTGTGGTTGAGATAGAACGCGAAACACTGAGAAAATGACGTTGCGTGGATTAGAAGATAATTAAAAAAAAAACGAAATATATCTCCGAGCCGGCAGACGTCCACCTAAGCCTAATACGTCAGAACAAGAAATAATATCGTAAACGCTCTGTGCATTTGGATCAGTGAAACACACTTGTCAGCAAGAAAGTGAATATTTGTTTTTATTTCGCACTGACAAGCTTGTTTAACTGAAATAGATGCTACAGCCGCACTCAACGCCATTTTGTTTTGACGAAATCATGCTGAATTAAACGTCAATTCATAAAATAAATTAGTTTTATTTTTATTTAGTTAAGGTCATGTTTTCAAACTTCCGCATTCTATCCCATCCACTAGCGTAACATTTTCGCGGAGTCTGGGCATTCTAGGGTGCATAGTTTATCTACCAGGGCCTAAAAGCACGATTTTTAATTCTCGGGAACTTCTTGTGCATACGTGTGTGCACCACGCGCGTCGTTGCTGCCAGATAAAATCCTCTCCTACCCTAGGTTGCAAGCGGCGCCACCAGATGGCTCCTCGATACGCGGCCAATGGCGACCTGTGGCTGGCCTGGGTCAACATGTTTCTCTGGGAAGCATTCTCGTTTTTGAAGTCGTTTATTTTTTTATTCATTTTTTTGCGATACGTCATGTACAAGCCGGCACTTGCGCTACGCCTGTTGCTTAGACACTCCTTCGTCAATGACCCTAGTTTCGTGCCTCTACGGTGGCAATAAATGTTTATTGAACGCGTTGAAGCGGGGAGATCTCTGGCGCGGTGTTCAAGCAAGCGTTCCTGAAGGTCAGAGCAGACACTCCGAACGAAAAGAGCAAGCGCTCGCGTGCCGTTAGAACCAGATACTTCTTTTTTTTTTTCATTCTCAGAAACGCCGTAGGAACGGCGGAGAGGCTATCGGCTATGGCTGCTCAGGCTACTAGGGCGCGCTCCAAAAGGATTTTACCTGGTGGATAAAGTTGCAGCGTTGGCTGTATAGCGTGACCCCACCTATATATATCTCACACCGTGGTCTGGATTGAAGTAGAAATGAAGTGAAGTTGCACGCTTGTGTAAGACGCATTGAAGTAAATCTTAAAAGAAACCCGCGTCGTAAGCACAGGAAAGTACGGTACTGTTGCATTGCTCACTGGACATGATCATATATAACTTTTCTACAAATTCGGCAAGAATCGGATGCAAACCTTTTTATATACCAGCAAATAAGAACTTACTGAAGAATTTCTCGCAGATAGCCGTGAACAGTGCCATTCCTTGGAGCATACAGACCGATTCCAAAAATAAGATACCCTGGATTATCAGACTTGCCAGCAGTGTTGATATTCTGAAGATCTCGCAGCTTCTACAACAACATATCAACAAAACATGTGAGTGAATACATTCTGAAAATTACAGGTCATATAGCACACAACCTCATTAAAAGTTTGGTTTTAGTTTAAACAAGTGGTCATCTCATAAAAATGGCGGGCGAAAGAAAGTAACTAAATACGTTTGCCAGGTTTCAGCAAACTTTGAAGTGCTTCAACTATTCAATGGAGAGATGTGCTTCTCATGATAAGCAGAAAGGTACGGTCTCTATCTTATTTCTGTTTTTCGGGCCAGATCAAGTTGTCAGTAAAACATGTAAGGAGCGCACTATTACGTATTTGTTTCACGTTTCACGTCATTTTCCTCTTGTATTCTGTCTACCTATAAATAAAGGCATCGCACTTCGGACTCCTGAAGTGCATTTTCTCTGAATGAGAGCGTTACTGTCCAATGATATGTCTGGCCTCTCCTAACAATCCCCTTGAAACTTATTTTGTAACAACCTCATGTCTTGAACGCGGCGGAGACTACGTACGAAACTCAGTTAAACAAAAACCTTAAGTGATATTTTCCTCTCCTTCTAACAAAAAATAACGCTTTCAGATATTTGATAATCATTTAAAATATTTCATCTTTTTTGTGAATTGTGTCTGTCGTTAACTCTAAAGACATTGGTGTATGAAAAAATGTCCCCGGAAAAAATGTCCCCGGGAAAAGATGTCCCCGGACAAAAATGTGCCCGGAAAAAAAGGGTCCCAGGTGGAAAGTAGGAAAACATGTCCACAAAGGATTCTCTATCTCTGGTTTTCCCTGATTTTCATGGCCTTCGGGCTTTCCGGTCAAATGCCCTTGGGAAAAAAGCACCCTGTGGCAAGTAGGAAAAAACGTACACCAACAAATAAGAAAATATACGATTCCCCGAGGTACACATCGCGACACTGTTAGCGCGAACACGATGGAGGCGCATTTTTACATTTTACTTAGAAAGTGTATTAGAGGGAACGGAATTTTACCGTCTGCAGTATATCCCCAAATGAACACATTGAGTACCCATTATAACTTTGATGACAAACTTTCGTTTCTATGAGAAAAAAAAGAAAAAACTAGCGATCGCTTGTTGTTGCTAACAGTGTCGCGCTTTTTACCTATTTGGAAATGGTACACTAGTAACTCTCAAATTTCCCCAAGCATAATAATTTGGTTATGGCTAAAAGTGTTATAAATGTTTATTTCGCAATGGAAAAAAAAACAGTTGAGATGCATTGTTACAAAATCAGGAATGAAATGACACACTCTAGATTAATACACAAAAGTCAAAAGCGGATCGTACGGCCGACGGGACACATGAAATCTTCATATCCGATTGCCCCAGCGGCGTACCTTTCGCAGAGGCTGCAAAGACGGCGTTGCATTTCTACGAGTGGGGACTTGCACCTCTTCTTGGGAGGAGCACCGACTTGATCCTGGGTAATCTTCATGGTCACGGTCAATTTCTCGGAGCGCAAGGCGTCGATACCTTTCCTTATTGTTGGGTGGCTGTGGCCGACCACGTTTCCAAATCTCCGGTTCCATGCTTCAGAGCAGTTGTTGGTCCTGTGACCTCCGTCATCAGTGGCCGACTGGACATTCTAAGTGGCAGGAGGATAGCTTGGTGGTGTTCTTCGCAGGCTGACGAAACCGTTCGCTCGATTTACGCACCGATAGCTTCAGGTAGCATAGGTTGTGTCAAAATACTCTAGAAGTTCTCCAGCGGCTTCTGGCATCATCCCCTTCAAGACATGCATGCCACTCTCAACGTCTTCGGGTGGCAGGAAGGCGAGGGTTCCGAGCATCCCGACGAAAGTATAAAAGATGTCGTCTTTTTTGTAGAGCTTCGCAAGTCCGAGTTCTTGAACGTTTCACAAGGTGCTCTGGCACAGATGGGAGAAGCAGGCCTTGATGATGACGTCCTCCCCGAGTATTTCCTTGACAGCATTCATGGTCACTTTTGTTTTAAATCGCACATTATCATGTCGGGAGAGGACGTCAGTCCCAGCAACTCACATTCTCTAGCGAGGGATGTGAAAAGCTCTTCGCAGGCTTCTTGGGATTCTCTTGTTATAAATGCGTAAGCAACAGAGACAGCTCTTTCCTAGAGGTGCCCGAAGTGAACTACAACTGCAGGAATCCCTTGGGAGAGAGTTCGAAGTTCCCGTCCATAAACCATATGCTGCTCTGGGCTAGCAATTTTAGGCAATGCTTACTGGTGAACACAAGCAGTCGGGATTCAGTCTCAGGTCCATTGTCGTAGCAGAGTAAACGATCTATTTGATTGCCCGCAGTCGTCATCAATGGTGGCTCAACAAACAGGTCCCTGAGGCTGACAGGATATGCTGGGTACGCCAAACCCCGCTGCTGGCGAATACAGTGCTTCAGGCTCTGCTCACTCTTCATGAGGCACTTTCCACCTCCACTCAGTTCCTTCACGGCTTGGGCGACAACGGCGATAGGCTTTTCTTTTGAAGCAAGGGCGACCTCTTTCATCATTATCCGGGTTTTGGCCTCACTAATCGCAGCGTCGTCTGGGGGTGTGGAAATGCCGAACAGTCTGGTTGTAGGCTCCTCTTGCCCCGTCGACAATCAAGGCTCCCTTGCAGTGAATGCCGCGCTTGGCATAGCGCCACCGGACGCCCGATGTCAGGTCCTTCAGTTTCATGTACATATACCCATCCACGCATAACTTTGTTCCTCCCTTGTTGGACTTCAAAGTCTCTACTCTGGAAATATATATCATAATGTTATAGATATCAGTTATTTGAACTGTATGCCATTTATCAAGAAAAGTCGTTAAGTAGAATTGAGACAAAGTTTAAAAAAACTGCATGCAAAACTAAGATCTGCTGCAAATTAGAAATCGTAACCCATTAAACACGAGTAAGTTAATTACATTTATCAGAAAGCAAACTGCACTTTTATTAGTTCGTAGAATGATAAAAGAACTCACCTCACAGCAGCCTCCAAGTCCCCGATGTGAATGAACTCCGCCGACCAAGCACCTGACCACACGATACGAACGAACAGGCTATCTAAAACTTATGAACTCTGTCGACAAAGTCATATTCGGTTTCCAAAATACCCCGCAATAGATTACTTCGGTTGCTTTGTGTGACTTACAGTCTCCCTCCCTACTCCTAAATGGGTCAGGTCATTTGTGGCCGGACAATTACAGGACCGCCCGAAGGCCATGAGAATCCAGGGAAAACCCAGCGATAGGAAACCCTTTGGGGACATTCTTTCCTACTTTCCACCTGGGGCTTTTTTGTCCGAGGACATTTCTTGAGTAACCCATGAAGACGTTGACAAACATATACTTTTTATTGCTGAACAATGTCGTGTGCGTGCCAATTCCGCAACGATCTTTGTAAACATAATGGTGAAATGGTACATTTGTCGGACTTAACGCATGGGAAAATTTCTGCGGCTTTTCGATCAAAAACTTAGGCGCACGGTGCATATGGCATTTTAAAGTTATGCATGTCTTGTCAAACATTCCACAAAGACTTGTCCACAGTCGAATTTCGTGCGACGAAAATAACTTGAAAAGATATTGTCTGGTGGAGGCGCCATCACTTCCAGTTATAATAATGAGAAGACTAAGTGCCGCACGGCCATTGAAAATGTCATACGGCGTCTCATGTGGGAGGCACCGAGGGAAAACTACATTCGAATCCGTTCTAGCAAAATCTCGCAAACACCACATACTAAGGGCTACTGAGATGGTGCCAAAAAGAGCGTGGCATATGACAACACACCACAAGAGGGAACTCCATAGCTCTAGGCGTTTACCATTAATGCGGACGCCGAATGCACTCTGAGGCCGCTGCTATTTCGGTCAGAGACTTGTCGGCTTCGGCAATTTCAATCTTTCGTACAAGATATTCAAATTGAGACACACACGTGATTTCATGCACAAAAAGACGCCGTCAACGCTATCACGGTTAAGACTAAAGAAAAAACTAACGAATACAAGATGGGGGTAAGTTGGTTGGTCGGCGGAGAAAAGCTAACCGCAAAAACGGCAGATTCGCAGCAAAGCTCACAGACCTTCAGTAAATTCTAAAAAAAAAGCTCACCGAGTTTATTTTTTTTATCTTAGCGGATTGTGCGTGACACGTGGCAGTTTAGCACAATTAGAATTCGTGACTTCATTAAAAAAAAGTTTGTCTCCTGTTTTGCAATATTCTTGCAGTTTATTGCGCATATTTACTAATACCTCAGAACTTAGCAATCACACATGCTCTCTATTAATGACAGCGCAAGTATAAAATTCGAACCCGTAAAAAGAAAACAATTCATTGACAACTTCAGAGTGCGCCGTCGGTAGCTCTGTAAGATAAAGTGGTTTGTTTTTTGCAAGCTAATATGAATAGCGGTGTGTGAATCGCTTCATGTCCCAAGATTCTGTGGCGCCCGAGAGATGAGTAGGTGTTTTTTTATGTAATCAGTGTCGCCGGCGTCGTTTTGCTTGTTTTTTTAATATTAAAACTTTAGTCACGAGAGCAGCTTAGTCCTGTTACGTTTGTTGTTTTCACTCCGTCTTCGTCGTTTGAGCTGTTTTCACAGTGTATAACGTTTACTAACTTGCCCAATTCACTACCTTACAGAATACTAGTTTTTTATAGGTCACGAGAAACAACGGTGAAGTGTGCAACTCTGAAGGTCATGGGCCAGCGTTGCCAGATGGTGAAATTCGGCACCAGATTTAAACAATTTGGTGAAATTGGGGGGTTACTGGTGTTGATGTACCGGAACGACTACACCAGGCATTATCTGGTGAAAACTGGTGAAAAATCTTTAGAAATGGCTTGTCAGTTGCAATAATCAAATTTACACCGTTTAGTTAGCCTTTTATCCGCATGCCATAGGTGTCAAGAGATATTCCGTGTCAGTGTGACTGGACTCTGTGTAAAGTGTTATGTGACTAATTTCATGCTTATCCGTTTTTCTTGAAGCTTGAGCTCAAAACCTGTTATGAACTGAACTTTATCATGGTGTTCTATTTAGACATCGTTCCTATGCGTTTCTTTTTTGTACTTCTGAGCAGAGAAGATATGCATAATTTAGACTGCGAGTGTGTTTAAGTGCAATATTATGTGGCTTTTCTCATGTGTCGGTGGCCTTTATTAATTTGAATTTTCCGTCTAAGGACTACCCAGCATCAACATCTTATATACATGGTATATTAAAAAGTAACAATGCTGATAATGCGCAACATGTCTGCTTTCTTCCTTTTTTATTTCGCTGTGATGAACCTTATATTAGTGAACTTCCTGAAAGCTATCCTTTTGCGAGTGCATGCATAAAAAGCTGAAGGACTTGGAAATACGTAATAGACGCGATATTTAAGTGCTGGTGAAATCTGGTGAAATTTCGGCCAGGATTTGGTGCCGAAGCATCTTTCCAATCTGGCAACGCTGTCATGGGCTGTTCGCCGTTTAAGGGCACTATTACACAAAGGCAACGTGGGGAAAAAACAGCATGAACGGCTAGAAAACGTGCATATCCGTGGAAGAGAAACCTCGATATCCTACGAACCGTGATTTTCCAAAGGTTAACAAAAATTTCAAAGAGAATTTGAAATACCGCGTGCACTTTCAGATTTTCGGCATTTACAGATTTTTCGGTTTTAAGCAGACATCATTATGTTCTTTTTTTTTCATGTTTTTCAAGTACATAATTGTTTCAGTTGAAGCTTTTGCTCTTTAGAGAGTAAACCACAAAACAGCCGCCCGCAATTATTCAATTTTGAGGAATATACCCAATAACCGTAACATATATTACAAAAAGAACTTTCTTTAAAAAAAATGACGAATTTTAATTATTATATATTTATGTATGTCACGCATATTCCGACAGCCTCCGTACGAGAAAAAAAGAAAAAAAATTGGTGAGATTTAATCTGCATCCGCTCAAAGGCCGGTGAGCTTTTCTCCGCATCCGCCGGTTTAGCGGTGAGCCTTTCCCCGGGATTCCAGTTGGTTCGTTTCAGCATGTTTCGGGAAAAGCCGAGTGATTTCGGAGGAGAAAAACGTTGTCGACAACTTGATGGTGCCGTCTCAATACCAGGACAGAGGTTCTGCTTTGTCAATGGTGCCTAGCGGTTTGCATTCTATGTTAGATTTTGAAAACAAAATTTATAAATGTTACTACTTCTAAACTCTAATTTTAAATAAGGAAATATCAAGTATCGAGTGACAACGCACTCGGCGGCAGCAGCGGTAGCGAGTGGACTGCACGCAGCTAAATTTCTGCTGCTTTACGTCTTTCAGGCAATATCTTCTGACCTGCGTTGCCAGCTCGACCGACAAACGCGTGGAACAAGTGTGCCGATTCATCGTAACAAGCAGCACATAAGAAGCCGGACTTCAACGATTGGACGCGTCCAAGCACGTGGAAGTGACGTCGCCGGAGAGACTCCGAGAAAAAGCCGCGACGCCCCAAGACTGCTTCACACGCACTCGGCGGCAGCAGCGGTAGCGAGTGGACTGCACGCAGCTAAATTTCTGCTGCTTTACGTCTTTCAGGCAATATCTTCTGACCTGCGTTGCCAGCTCGACCGACAAACGCGTGGAACAAGTGTGCCGATTCATCGTAACAAGCAGCACATAAGAAGCCGGACTTCAACGATTGGACGCGTCCAAGCACGTGGAAGTGACGTCGCCGGAGAGACTCCGAGAAAAAGCCGCGACGCCCCAAGACTGCTTCACACGCACTCGGCGGCAGCAGCGGTAGCGAGTGGACTGCACGCAGCTAAATTTCTGCTGCTTTACGTCTTTCAGGCAATATCTTCTGACCTGCGTTGCCAGCTCGACCGACAAACGCGTGGAACAAGTGTGCCGATTCATCGTAACAAGCAGCACATAAGGAGCCGGACTTCAACGATTGGACGCGTCCAAGCACGTGGAAGTGACGTCGCCGGAGAGACTCCGAGAAAAAGCCGCGACGCCCCAAGACTGCTTCACACGCACTCGGCGGCAGCAGCGGTAGCGAGTGGACTGCACGCAGCTAAATTTCTGCTGCTTTACGTCTTTCAGGCAATATCTTCTGACCTGCGTTGCCAGCTCGACCGACAAACGCGTGGAACAAGTGTGCCGATTCATCGTAACAAGCAGCACATAAGGAGCCGGACTTCAACGATTGGACGCGTCCAAGCACGTGGAAGTGACGTCGCCGGAGAGACTCCGAGAAAAAGCCGCGACGCCCCAAGACTGCTTCACACGCACTCGGCGGCAGCAGCGGTAGCGAGTGGACTGCACGCAGCTAAATTTCTGCTGCTTTACGTCTTTCAGGCAATATCTTCTGACCTGCGTTGCCAGCTCGACCGACAAACGCGTGGAACAAGTGTGCCGATTCATCGTAACAAGCAGCACATAAGGAGCCGGACTTCAACGATTGGACGCGTCCAAGCACGTGGAAGTGACGTCGCCGGAGAGACTCCGAGAAAAAGCCGCGACGCCCCAAGACTGCTTCACACGCACTCGGCGGCAGCAGCGGTAGCGAGTGGACTGCACGCAGCTAAATTTCTGCTGCTTTACGTCTTTCAGGCAATATCTTCTGACCTGCGTTGCCAGCTCGACCGACAAACGCGTGGAACAAGTGTGCCGATTCATCGTAACAAGCAGCACATAAGGAGCCGGACTTCAACGATTGGACGCGTCCAAGCACGTGGAAGTGACGTCGCCGGAGAGACTCCGAGAAAAAGCCGCGACGCCCCAAGACTGCTTCACACGCACTCGGCGGCAGCAGCGGTAGCGAGTGGACTGCACGCAGCTAAATTTCTGCTGCTTTACGTCTTTCAGGCAATATCTTCTGACCTGCGTTGCCAGCTCGACCGACAAACGCGTGGAACAAGTGTGCCGATTCATCGTAACAAGCAGCACATAAGGAGCCGGACTTCAACGATTGGACGCGTCCAAGCACGTGGAAGTGACGTCGCCGGAGAGACTCCGAGAAAAAGCCGCGACGCCCCAAGACTGCTTCACACGCACTCGGCGGCAGCAGCGGTAGCGAGTGGACTGCACGCAGCTAAATTTCTGCTGCTTTACGTCTTTCAGGCAATATCTTCTGACCTGCGTTGCCAGCTCGACCGACAAACGCGTGGAACAAGTGTGCCGATTCATCGTAACAAGCAGCACATAAGAAGCCGGACTTCAACGATTGGACGCGTCCAAGCACGTGGAAGTGACGTCGCCGGAGAGACTCCGAGAAAAAGCCGCGACGCCCCAAGACTGCTTCACACGCACTCGGCGGCAGCAGCGGTAGCGAGTGGACTGCACGCAGCTAAATTTCTGCTGCTTTACGTCTTTCAGGCAATATCTTCTGACCTGCGTTGCCAGCTCGACCGACAAACGCGTGGAACAAGTGTGCCGATTCATCGTAACAAGCAGCACATAAGGAGCCGGACTTCAACGATTGGACGCGTCCAAGCACGTGGAAGTGACGTCGCCGGAGAGACTCCGAGAAAAAGCCGCGACGCCCCAAGACTGCTTCACACGCACTCGGCGGCAGCAGCGGTAGCGAGTGGACTGCACGCAGCTAAATTTCTGCTGCTTTACGTCTTTCAGGCAATATCTTCTGACCTGCGTTGCCAGCTCGACCGACAAACGCGTGGAACAAGTGTGCCGATTCATCGTAACAAGCAGCACATAAGGAGCCGGACTTCAACGATTGGACGCGTCCAAGCACGTGGAAGTGACGTCGCCGGAGAGACTCCGAGAAAAAGCCGCGACGCCCCAAGACTGCTTCACACGCACTCGGCGGCAGCAGCGGTAGCGAGTGGACTGCACGCAGCTAAATTTCTGCTGCTTTACGTCTTTCAGGCAATATCTTCTGACCTGCGTTGCCAGCTCGACCGACAAACGCGTGGAACAAGTGTGCCGATTCATCGTAACAAGCAGCACATAAGGAGCCGGACTTCAACGATTGGACGCGTCCAAGCACGTGGAAGTGACGCCGCCGGAGAGACTCCGAGAAAAAGCCGCGACGCCCCAAGACTGCTTCACACGCACTCGGCGGCAGCAGCGGTAGCGAGTGGACTGCACGCAGCTAAATTTCTGCTGCTTTACGTCTTTCAGGCAATATCTTCTGACCTGCGTTGCCAGCTCGACCGACAAACGCGTGGAACAAGTGTGCCGATTCATCGTAACAAGCAGCACATAAGGAGCCGGACTTCAACGATTGGACGCGTCCAAGCACGTGGAAGTGACGCCGCCGGAGAGACTCCGAGAAAAAGCCGCGACGCCCCAAGACTGCTTCACACGCACTCGGCGGCAGCAGCGGTAGCGAGTGGACTGCACGCAGCTAAATTTCTGCTGCTTTACGTCTTTCAGGCAATATCTTCTGACCTGCGTTGCCAGCTCGACCGACAAACGCGTGGAACAAGTGTGCCGATTCATCGTAACAAGCAGCACATAAGGAGCCGGACTTCAACGATTGGACGCGTCCAAGCACGTGGAAGTGACGCCGCCGGAGAGACTCCGAGAAAAAGCCGCGACGCCCCAAGACTGCTTCACACGCACTCGGCGGCAGCAGCGGTAGCGAGTGGACTGCACGCAGCTAAATTTCTGCTGCTTTACGTCTTTCAGGCAATATCTTCTGACCTGCGTTGCCAGCTCGACCGACAAACGCGTGGAACAAGTGTGCCGATTCATCGTAACAAGCAGCACATAAGGAGCCGGACTTCAACGATTGGACGCGTCCAAGCACGTGGAAGTGACGCCGCCGGAGAGACTCCGAGAAAAAGCCGCGACGCCCCAAGACTGCTTCACACGCACTCGGCGGCAGCAGCGGTAGCGAGTGGACTGCACGCAGCTAAATTTCTGCTGCTTTACGTCTTTCAGGCAATATCTTCTGACCTGCGTTGCCAGCTCGACCGACAAACGCGTGGAACAAGTGTGCCGATTCATCGTAACAAGCAGCACATAAGAAGCCGGACTTCAACGATTGGACGCGTCCAAGCACGTGGAAGTGACGCCGCCGGAGAGACTCCGAGAAAAAGCCGCGACGCCCCAAGACTGCTTCACACGCACTCGGCGGCAGCAGCGGTAGCGAGTGGACTGCACGCAGCTAAATTTCTGCTGCTTTACGTCTTTCAGGCAATATCTTCTGACCTGCGTTGCCAGCTCGACCGACAAACGCGTGGAACAAGTGTGCCGATTCATCGTAACAAGCAGCACATAAGGAGCCGGACTTCAACGATTGGACGCGTCCAAGCACGTGGAAGTGACGCCGCCGGAGAGACTCCGAGAAAAAGCCGCGACGCCCCAAGACTGCTTCACACGCACTCGGCGGCAGCAGCGGTAGCGAGTGGACTGCACGCAGCTAAATTTCTGCTGCTTTACGTCTTTCAGGCAATATCTTCTGACCTGCGTTGCCAGCTCGACCGACAAACGCGTGGAACAAGTGTGCCGATTCATCGTAACAAGCAGCACATAAGGAGCCGGACTTCAACGATTGGACGCGTCCAAGCACGTGGAAGTGACGCCGCCGGAGAGACTCCGAGAAAAAGCCGCGACGCCCCAAGACTGCTTCACACGCACTCGGCGGCAGCAGCGGTAGCGAGTGGACTGCACGCAGCTAAATTTCTGCTGCTTTACGTCTTTCAGGCAATATCTTCTGACCTGCGTTGCCAGCTCGACCGACAAACGCGTGGAACAAGTGTGCCGATTCATCGTAACAAGCAGCACATAAGGAGCCGGACTTCAACGATTGGACGCGTCCAAGCACGTGGAAGTGACGCCGCCGGAGAGACTCCGAGAAAAAGCCGCGACGCCCCAAGACTGCTTCACACGCACTCGGCGGCAGCAGCGGTAGCGAGTGGACTGCACGCAGCTAAATTTCTGCTGCTTTACGTCTTTCAGGCAATATCTTCTGACCTGCGTTGCCAGCTCGACCGACAAACGCGTGGAACAAGTGTGCCGATTCATCGTAACAAGCAGCACATAAGGAGCCGGACTTCAACGATTGGACGCGTCCAAGCACGTGGAAGTGACGCCGCCGGAGAGACTCCGAGAAAAAGCCGCGACGCCCCAAGACTGCTTCACACGCACTCGGCGGCAGCAGCGGTAGCGAGTGGACTGCACGCAGCTAAATTTCTGCTGCTTTACGTCTTTCAGGCAATATCTTCTGACCTGCGTTGCCAGCTCGACCGACAAACGCGTGGAACAAGTGTGCCGATTCATCGTAACAAGCAGCACATAAGGAGCCGGACTTCAACGATTGGACGCGTCCAAGCACGTGGAAGTGACGCCGCCGGAGAGACTCCGAGAAAAAGCCGCGACGCCCCAAGACTGCTTCACACGCACTCGGCGGCAGCAGCGGTAGCGAGTGGACTGCACGCAGCTAAATTTCTGCTGCTTTACGTCTTTCAGGCAATATCTTCTGACCTGCGTTGCCAGCTCGACCGACAAACGCGTGGAACAAGTGTGCCGATTCATCGTAACAAGCAGCACATAAGGAGCCGGACTTCAACGATTGGACGCGTCCAAGCACGTGGAAGTGACGCCGCCGGAGAGACTCCGAGAAAAAGCCGCGACGCCCCAAGACTGCTTCACACGCACTCGGCGGCAGCAGCGGTAGCGAGTGGACTGCACGCAGCTAAATTTCTGCTGCTTTACGTCTTTCAGGCAATATCTTCTGACCTGCGTTGCCAGCTCGACCGACAAACGCGTGGAACAAGTGTGCCGATTCATCGTAACAAGCAGCACATAAGGAGCCGGACTTCAACGATTGGACGCGTCCAAGCACGTGGAAGTGACGCCGCCGGAGAGACTCCGAGAAAAGCCGCGACGCCCCAAGACTGCTTCACACGCACTCGGCGGCAGCAGCGGTAGCGAGTGGACTGCACGCAGCTAAATTTCTGCTGCTTTACGTCTTTCAGGCAATATCTTCTGACCTGCGTTGCCAGCTCGACCGACAAACGCGTGGAACAAGTGTGCCGATTCATCGTAACAAGCAGCACATAAGGAGCCGGACTTCAACGATTGGACGCGTCCAAGCACGTGGAAGTGACGCCGCCGGAGAGACTCCGAGAAAAAGCCGCGACGCCCCAAGACTGCTTCACACGCACTCGGCGGCAGCAGCGGTAGCGAGTGGACTGCACGCAGCTAAATTTCTGCTGCTTTACGTCTTTCAGGCAATATCTTCTGACCTGCGTTGCCAGCTCGACCGACAAACGCGTGGAACAAGTGTGCCGATTCATCGTAACAAGCAGCACATAAGGAGCCGGACTTCAACGATTGGACGCGTCCAAGCACGTGGAAGTGACGCCGCCGGAGAGACTCCGAGAAAAAGCCGCGACGCCCCAAGACTGCTTCACACGCACTCGGCGGCAGCAGCGGTAGCGAGTGGACTGCACGCAGCTAAATTTCTGCTGCTTTACGTCTTTCAGGCAATATCTTCTGACCTGCGTTGCCAGCTCGACCGACAAACGCGTGGAACAAGTGTGCCGATTCATCGTAACAAGCAGCACATAAGGAGCCGGACTTCAACGATTGGACGCGTCCAAGCACGTGGAAGTGACGCCGCCGGAGAGACTCCGAGAAAAAGCCGCGACGCCCCAAGACTGCTTCACACGCACTCGGCGGCAGCAGCGGTAGCGAGTGGACTGCACGCAGCTAAATTTCTGCTGCTTTACGTCTTTCAGGCAATATCTTCTGACCTGCGTTGCCAGCTCGACCGACAAACGCGTGGAACAAGTGTGCCGATTCATCGTAACAAGCAGCACATAAGGAGCCGGACTTCAACGATTGGACGCGTCCAAGCACGTGGAAGTGACGCCGCCGGAGAGACTCCGAGAAAAAGCCGCGACGCCCCAAGACTGCTTCACACGCACTCGGCGGCAGCAGCGGTAGCGAGTGGACTGCACGCAGCTAAATTTCTGCTGCTTTACGTCTTTCAGGCAATATCTTCTGACCTGCGTTGCCAGCTCGACCGACAAACGCGTGGAACAAGTGTGCCGATTCATCGTAACAAGCAGCACATAAGGAGCCGGACTTCAACGATTGGACGCGTCCAAGCACGTGGAAGTGACGCCGCCGGAGAGACTCCGAGAAAAAGCCGCGACGCCCCAAGACTGCTTCACACGCACTCGGCGGCAGCAGCGGTAGCGAGTGGACTGCACGCAGCTAAATTTCTGCTGCTTTACGTCTTTCAGGCAATATCTTCTGACCTGCGTTGCCAGCTCGACCGACAAACGCGTGGAACAAGTGTGCCGATTCATCGTAACAAGCAGCACATAAGGAGCCGGACTTCAACGATTGGACGCGTCCAAGCACGTGGAAGTGACGCCGCCGGAGAGACTCCGAGAAAAAGCCGCGACGCCCCAAGACTGCTTCACACGCACTCGGCGGCAGCAGCGGTAGCGAGTGGACTGCACGCAGCTAAATTTCTGCTGCTTTACGTCTTTCAGGCAATATCTTCTGACCTGCGTTGCCAGCTCGACCGACAAACGCGTGGAACAAGTGTGCCGATTCATCGTAACAAGCAGCACATAAGGAGCCGGACTTCAACGATTGGACGCGTCCAAGCACGTGGAAGTGACGCCGCCGGAGAGACTCCGAGAAAAAGCCGCGACGCCCCAAGACTGCTTCACACGCACTCGGCGGCAGCAGCGGTAGCGAGTGGACTGCACGCAGCTAAATTTCTGCTGCTTTACGTCTTTCAGGCAATATCTTCTGACCTGCGTTGCCAGCTCGACCGACAAACGCGTGGAACAAGTGTGCCGATTCATCGTAACAAGCAGCACATAAGGAGCCGGACTTCAACGATTGGACGCGTCCAAGCACGTGGAAGTGACGCCGCCGGAGAGACTCCGAGAAAAAGCCGCGACGCCCCAAGACTGCTTCACACGCACTCGGCGGCAGCAGCGGTAGCGAGTGGACTGCACGCAGCTAAATTTCTGCTGCTTTACGTCTTTCAGGCAATATCTTCTGACCTGCGTTGCCAGCTCGACCGACAAACGCGTGGAACAAGTGTGCCGATTCATCGTAACAAGCAGCACATAAGGAGCCGGACTTCAACGATTGGACGCGTCCAAGCACGTGGAAGTGACGCCGCCGGAGAGACTCCGAGAAAAAGCCGCGACGCCCCAAGACTGCTTCACACGCACTCGGCGGCAGCAGCGGTAGCGAGTGGACTGCACGCAGCTAAATTTCTGCTGCTTTACGTCTTTCAGGCAATATCTTCTGACCTGCGTTGCCAGCTCGACCGACAAACGCGTGGAACAAGTGTGCCGATTCATCGTAACAAGCAGCACACAAGAAGCCGGACTTCAACGATTGGACGC
>JAZHYW010022954.1:0-17323 GCA_037355805.1 Ixodes ricinus | reverse complement strand
CAGGCATGCAAAAACGTGCGACGATTCTAAGCAAAATAACAACCA
The DNA here is from genome assembly GCA_037355805.1 of Ixodes ricinus. NCBI lineage: Eukaryota > Metazoa > Arthropoda > Arachnida > Ixodida > Ixodidae > Ixodes > Ixodes ricinus. Next base: position 17,278 of record JAZHYW010022954.1, on the reverse strand, counting down.
AAGAAAGCGTGTTCAAGGTTCGCCAGCATTTAGGCAGTGCTTATATATTGCTAATACGCCCGTCCTATCAATATATGAAAATAACCCCGTCATGCACCTTAGTGAGCAGTTAAAAACATTTCAAACGTAAAGAATGAAGTACGTAGGCTTTGAACAATGCACATACATGTTGGAAGCCATTTTAGCTAACAAATTATTTTGTCTGCGTGACTGAGACATATTCAGATCTACCCAGTACGTAGGAATTATTCGTGATATTTGCTCTTGCGTGATAGTGCTCAGCCTAATACAAATCTTTCTTGCTCGATTTCTTTTCATTATTTATTACGGGACACATGTCTACAGAACGCACCAAATGACAAACAGTAAATAAAAACAATTTTCGGAATTTTTTGTAAACGAATGATTTCAATTATATAGTACAACTGCTGAGATTTAAATCAAGATTTTAATCATTACCTAAATCACGAGTTAAATCATCTTGATGCGTATTCTCCACCCTGCTGTTATAACTATGCCCGTCCTAGGAGAACTGCTATATTTGAGCATCAATGTTTGAAAAATACACACGCACACGCCTCTTTGTTACACGTTAACTTTATTACACGAATGAAAAACTTGCATGTCATGCATTACATGCCATATATGAACAAACCTATGCCGCATGTGTAAGCCAATGGGAAAACAATTAACAGCACCCAGGTGTTGGCAAAAACGTTTGCTTCAGCAGACAGGCTGTGTCTCGCATAAAATAAAGTAGAACTCGGGGTGTGCGATTACTGGTTCGAGTCGAACAGTATTGCGTCATTAGGGAGTTTTAGATTAGGGGGCCCCAACGTTTCCGGTGAACCAAAGCGTTAGGGCCCCGTATTCTAAGACTCTTCAGAGGCTCATACACTGGAAAGGAAATGAAAGCCACCAGCTACTGGCTCTTTCTAGAGTGCAGAAGCGAGCGATCACGCTGTGCTATTCGATTTGAAGCAATATTCGCACACCCTAGTACTAAAAACTCATTCTCGAATCTGCAACGAAGAGTCGCGTACTTTGATTTAAAAATATCAAAAAAGGCTAATAAAACGAGTCATACTTCCGTCAAAAGAACACATATTATCATAAACCAGAATATTAAAACAGTGTTGTAAACATTAACCTTATTACTGCGACGTCATTTAGGCGCCGCGAAGCAAGGCGTGTCAGTACCGCGGCAACGTGCAGGTGCGCTGCTCATTGGTCCAGGAAGGACTTTCCAAGATCGGAACACCAGAGGGCGCTCCGACCTCTGCCACGTTGATGTCACGTTGCCCGGAGCAGGCAGAGCGTCAACTCTACGTCCCAACATTTTTCCGGGATGGGATGGAATCATAGACAAGGATGTTTCAGTGGGCGGCTTCAGTGGGATGGTCACGACGCTGCAGTTATAAAGGGATGGTCCAAGCGCCGAAGTGGAACTTCCAGGGTGCCTTGGTTGAAAATTAAAATTGCCTCTGTAAGCAAAGAAACAAAACAAAATTGTATTTAAATAAGGATAGCCCTTTTAACGTTCCTGGGGGTTTTAGAACACAAGTGGTCACGAACAAGCTGCTTATGTAAATCCGCTTAATGACGGAAAAAATGTTAACACACAAAAGAAGCTGTAAGCGAGAGTTCTGGAAAAACTGATACCAATGGCAACCGGGAAGAAAAAGCAGCAAAAGTAAGCAATGTTCCAACTTTTTTTTTTTTTTTTTACAAAACAAAAAGAACGCTGTTATGTCTGCCTTGAATACTGCAGCACTGTGTTCGAACGTGCTGGTATGCACACCTGCAATAGAGCGTAAATTGCTGACAACCACGGATCTAGTTTGACCAGCTGCAGTCTACAGCGACAAGGGTGACGGCCTGAATCAGACCAAGAATATTTGGTTGTATCAGCCGAACGAGAATTGTACAACAGGTAAAGTTTCTGCTAAATGATAAATCCAGGGCACATCGGCGCTTGGCATTATCTTACTCCATGAGCGTTGACTTCTTGACAAGCAAATACTTCTGCACTGCCAAGGAAGACGTTGCATCACCCTGGAAAGAAACAATTTCGTAAATCATTTTTATGGAATTGCTGCAGTGTACTGCAGTACACAGCGTTGAAATCAATTTTGGTGGTGTAGTGACTGACCTCTACACCATTAAGAAGACATGCAAGAAAGGCAGCTTCATTCAGTTTAAACTCAACAGGGCACTCGACGGACGGCCATAGGTCATCCTCAAGCTCGATAATCCTCAAGGTAGGTTCATACTCCTGGTCTGCCTTGACGCCACCCTGCATTCCAAACAGACTACATATAAATTCTGGTCAGGTCAGCAGCCTTCCCATTTTCTAACAAAGGTTACAGTACCCAAAACTACTTGTACAATTTTCGAAATAAAACAAACAGCAGCAATTGCATCAATGCGGGCTATTAGTAACTGGCGTTTTAGTACTATTTCAAGGAACTGCATTAAAACATCAGTTGTTAGGGTACCGTCTTCATCATGTCCCTGTGTCTCCTTTATATCATTTATGTTTAATATGCTTAATCAAATAGTACACCTCAATATCTTTAGTATTTTTAAGCATGCGTTACCCTATGCCCTGTAGAATTCATTTCCCCACCCTCGAACCTTTCTCTGCTCGCGTGCGTGACGCCAGGCAGGTTCCGTTTATTATTGCAAAATTCTGTGCAGGCATTTCATTTCTAGTTTAATTATGCACTTTCATTGGTCTTACCACCTGCCACTGCAAGGGTTTTAGTATAGCGGCGATGACCTAAGGCTATGAGGTACAATGAAAACTAGATTCAACGAATGGGACGTCGAGAAATGAAATACCATCCATTCATGTATATTGTAGAGCAAATGGACTTTTCCTCAACAATATCGGACAACTCATCTCTTAAGCAGCTACTATACTTAGTTTCAACTTGTAAGGGGTAATTCGGTGATTTTTAAGCTACTGTAAATAACTATATTTTCGGAATCACCTGTCTTTACACTTTCCGGTATGCTATTTAGTATCTCAAAATTAAGAACAGATATAGAAATCGGCAAGCGAAAATGATGCCTAAAGCAACATTCAAATATACCGGAGCTTTTAATGCTTGGACGTCAGTGGAAGGCAGGCTTGCAGGTCGAGTCGGGCGGTCTACAAATGGACTATGCCGAACATTCGTTTCGTGCTGCTGCGCGGGTGCTAGAGTGAGCTTCCGACATATTCATTTGACGCCATGAAAGTGCTTGTAATCAGTTAGAACAAAGTCTACAATCCAAAGAGTAAACCCCTGCTGAAGTGTACAAGAACTGGGAGGTGTGCCGACCCTGTCAGGCTCTCCATAGGAGATGGGTGTCGTGTGGTCTAATACACCTTATTCATTACTAACGCCATCTCACGGCGGCCGCGAGTACTATCAGAGGCTCGGCGACATCTTTGGGGCTTTTCCACCGTCCTCGCCCCTGTACGAACCCCACTCTCCCACGCAGCGTTCATGGTATATTCTTGTTTTCGAGTATGTGGTTGGTGTCAGCCGTTCGAGAATAACATACGAATATTATCAAGCTGAAGTTTGTTTTCGGTGTTTTCACCCACAGCTCGAAGCCGATCTGTTGGAGAGCGATCAAGCGCGACTGTCAAACTCGCCAGAACGTCCAGGTTTGCAGTCAAAAGCCCGCTTTTACGCTTTCGTCTGCATGTTGAAAATGTTTAACGAAATGTGAGTCACGTGATAATAATGATACAACGTAAAGTAAGCAAGCGTTCACTATTGCCTTTTAGTGCCACTGTCTTTTATATTTACGTGCGAAATGAAGTTGTTATACGTTGCCTCAGCTCTTCTGCACTTTGCATCAGCCGACAATCGGCAGAAACGAAAACCTACTCTATCAAGAAAAACACGCGCAAAGTATATCTGAACTGGTAAGACTCGCCGTTTCTTTGCGCGAGCGAAGCTACAACGCTAGCCAACATCAAGCTACCAAAAAAATACATGGGAGAACAGATGCTCGGTGATGTTGCATTTAAATATCAGGAGCGCTTCATTCAATGGTGAAAAAGTATCAAGAAAGGTTATAGGGTTCCGGTAGAAGCACGCAACACTAACGCGCGGTTGCTCTTTCGGGAGCATGAATGTTGGCTACAATACCTTTAACTTGAAAAAGTACAACACGATCGAAATCTTTACATGGGTTGTTTTTAATTTTATTTTCTTGTTGCATACGTAGCGGAACACAGCGGTCGTGCGATCGCTGCGCGCCGCTTCGAGACGCCGCCAACGGCCACAGCGCTTTTGCCGGTCGCCTCAAAGATGGCGTCGGAATGAAGGTGGGCGCCACGTCCGACAGATGGAGGGTGAATTTACGTGAGGTCTATTTTGCTGCAGGGGCGCTGCCAGTCACAGCGGGAGCCAGGAAGCCGGTCTGGCAGCGTTTAGCTTGGGGCGTGTTGGTGTGACTATTTCTTTTTGTTTTGCGTTGTGTGTGAAGCGATACAATATGTGACTGCTAGCTGTGCCGAAAAAACAAAGGACTCAACGATGTCAAATACGAAGAAAAAAAGTGGAGCGGTGATGTTTTACGCTGGGGTGCAACGTGGGTTACAACAGATGCAAAGAGAGACACTCCTTGTTTCGGATGCCAAACGACGGCTCTCTGTTTGCGGGAAGGCATCGTCCGATTCTATTAGAAAAAAAATCTGCAGAGATTATAAAACTAAGAAGAATATGTGACCTGTATGACATGTCAGAGAAAACTAATTTCTCAAAGTGAGATTCCTCTTCAATAAACACAGCAGTTGAAGTTGCTCGATTTATTTTGCCAGTCTTGGTGTTTATTTTCATATGTTGCATATCCTGGCTAGATGAAATCAATGCAGACATTTTCTGGTCTATAGGCTTTGGCCGAGAATGCAGAAGTCAAGAAAGGCTCGCTTTCATTAATCTATGCTATACAAAAAAAATGTATAACGACAAGAGCAAAAACAAGGTATTTAAGCGTCTGCAAAATGTGCAGATGCCGAAAATATTTAAGAGATTTGACACTAAAGTGGACAGGAAAGCATCACATATCATCATACTCAAACTTCACTTTCTTAATGCTGGTATGTAAGCTGGGTGAGATAGACAATTACTGTTGCAAATAACTGGCAAAACAGCATTTGCGCTTTGAATGTAAGCTTCTGCCGCTCGCGCAAGTCACGCTTTTTCACGAGGGTGTCAGATGGGATCGAACTTACTCTTTCTCACAACTGAGCAGACAAAAGCAAACGAAGAATAGGACCATTTTTATGCCGAATAAAGCATCTCTGCTGCGACCGCAAGGCCTCTGACAGCAGTCGGATGGCCGCGCTCTGCACCACAGCGCCCTCACCGGCGTGCTTGCACTTCGCGACACTCACGGCCGCCATACCGCACACCTCCCCATTCTACTATGGTGCCTGGAGCGCGCCTTCGACTGCGTCTTTGGCTTCCTATGCTGCCCATACGTCAGAAGTGATCAGAGGTGGCAACAAACGACGTCACAGAACCTGAAGTGTCATGCTGTTGCACGTTGCGATCCTGGCGGTTGGTCGTAGAAATGCTGGCGAAAAGCATGAGCGAACAGCCAGTGTCGCTGTCGTCACAGCGTCCCAACTTCTGGCTGCCGTAGTTTCCGTGGACTGACAAACTGGACAGCGACCTGCAGCAGAACAGGCGTCTGCCACATACACCGCAGCTGGTGCGACGCCGCCAGGATCCCGACTGGCGACAGCACGACACTTTTATGACGTCATCAGGTGGAAATCAAGAAACCACAATTTCGGACGCGGTAAACACACCAGTCGAAGACGCGTCCCAGGCACCAGAATTCTAGTACATCGTATACCCTGCCTTCCACTGACGTCACTTCTCCATTGCTGCCTGTATACCCTTCACTTTGAAAAACAAGCTGAAAACCAAAATCGAAAATTCAATAACTTCGCAAATATTTACTTTGGCCCAATATGAGGATTACTGTTTCAGCGATGTTTGTTCGTGTGTCTAGCAAATCTTCAGGCAAATTGGGAACTGAGAAGAAATCGCCGCAGTGCACCTTTAAAGGGGTTAGGTCACGAAAATTAAACAGGTCGATTATTCTTGAAATAGAATGCTCGTAGGTTACTTAGTATATACATCAAGTTTAGTTATATTTACAGCTCTGGTTATCGCAATAATCAATTTACAAAAATGTTGATAAATTTCGTCGATCAGGCAATACTGCTCATGGAGAGTCATACTACAGAGGGTGAAACAAGGAGACGGCAGGCTCTTTAAATCGACCGGAAAATTCGGTTTCTTAACCTATCGCGCTACGACTTTGTGCAGCGTTGCCCACAGATGGTGCATTTTTTTCGTAAAATTTGCAAAGAACGAACTTACCTGAGAAAAAAGTAAAGAAAGAAAAAGGCTTAGCTCCTATGGAAACGCAGTGACGCCACCGGTCTGCAAACAACACGGCGCCGTTTCGCACGGGAGACAAGAGATGGCGCAAGCGGTCGCGACGCCAACTGCCGCCAACGAACGAGCAGACGACGCCGAGAGCCATCGTGTTTAGCAGACAAGGAACTGCAGTTCCTTGTTGTTACCGCGCCTGTTTTTGTTTCTGTGACTGTCGCCGCCTGCGGAACGCGAGCCGCTTTGAGTCGAAAGGATCGTCTGCTAAAGTGCCGGCTCTCGGCGCCGTATGCTCGTTCGTTGGCGGCGTTCGTTGCGCCATCTCTTGTCTCCCGTGCGAAACGGCGCCGTGTTGTTTGAAGACCGGTGGCGTCGCTGCGTTTCCATAGGAGCTAAGCCTTTTTCTTTCTTTACTTTTTCCTCAGGTAAATTCGTTCTTTGCAAATTTTACGAAAAAAATGCACCATCTGTGGGCAACGCTGCACAAAATCGTAGCGCGATAGGTTAAGAAACCGAATTTTCCGGTCGATTTAAAGAGCCTGCCGTCTCCTTGTTTCACCCGGTAGTGCCTAAGTCATACCATGGTGCCCATAAACCACGTGATCATCATATTTAGTTGAAAGCTCTCTCATTATAAGCTCGCCCAAGCTCGCCTCGCCATGGTACGATCGCACACTCTCACGCTACCTGGCTACTTCATTGTACACTCTTGCTCTTGTCTGCTTACCCTCTGACCTTCCACCCTGCACGCACTTAAGAAATCGTCTCGGACGGCCTCAAGTTCGTACGTGACGATCTCATCGTCGTCGCTGGAGCTGGTCGCAACGGGACGAAGTCTAAATGACCAGCCTCCAACAACATATTTTAATAACAATCACTCTCGTGGCTGCTGCGATCAGTGTCGAAGACTCCGACTAGAGCCACTGTATATGGCAGCGTAGCTGCCAGAGTAGCGACACGACGCAAAATTATCTAGATGCACGACGTCAGAAGCGCCGATAGCGATCTCCATTTTGGGCCTGGAGGTTGCCATGGTAACCGTGCTGCTAGCGACGGCGGGCGGCAACTTTTTCTCGTTGGTATCTCCATTTGTTCATTGAAAAGAGGTAAAAGACGCTCAGCATGGAGGTATGGCATGGGCCTCTGGATCAGTGTTGTACACGTTCCTCAAAAAATGGAACGAAAGCTCGTTCCTCGTTCCTTCCGATTTTTGGAACGCGTTCCCGTTACAAGTTCCATTTGTGGAAAAAGAACCTCGTTCCCATTACTGTTAAAAAATAGAACGCATCGTTACATATACGTTACTTTTGTATTTCGCCGATTACTTGCTTTGCTTTATCAAACTTTGCTTAGATAGTTGGATAAAGCTTTGCTTTATCTAACTATAATAATAATAACTATTTTATTGCAAATAACATATGTTTTGTTCATTTGCAATAAAATTATTATTATTATTATTATAGTTAGATAAAGCAAAGCTTTTTTTTTTATCTATCCCATCAAATGGGTACATACAAATTTATATGCCGTGATGGAAGGGCACCAGAAGAAGAAAACAAGCGGAATTGAGGTGTTATTTGCTGATATATTGAAGTTTAAAAATCTCAGTTTTAACCATATTCATATTTGTGATGAACGATTCAGACGAGCCAAATGTATTGCTACCCCACATGGCACGAGCGTTACAATTTCCGCGTTTCACCTAACAAGTCCCTTGTAAGACAACAGAGTTGTTTCTCGATGTTGCTGTCCGCAAGACGAGCAAGTGAAGGAGAGGCTTTTGGAAGGTCAGTCTTGGAAACTACCAGTTCTTCTTCGTGAAGGTTGGATTCGTTGTTCGGTTTGAAGGCGAGGGACAAGGGAGAAGGAACCAAGGTTAATTTTTGTGCATTCTTTCCGTTCCAGTAAAAAACTAACGAGTTCCCGTTCCAGTTCCACCGATGCAAAATGGAACGGCGGCGTTCCTTCGTTCCTCTTAAAAGGAACGCGTTCCAGGAACGCCGCTCCTTGGAACGCCGTTCCGTACAACACTGCTCTGGAGGAACGGTGCCTGTTTCTTCTGTGAAGTGAGGCGATTTGCAGCCCGGGGACTGTCGGGCGACTAGAGCTGCTAGGTATCGTAGGAGCACGGACAGGGCGAGTGGTTTTCCGCGCCGCCGGGATGGCGGCCGCTTCGTGGGACGTACGTACCGTCCTTGTACTTTCGGACTTCGCTCTTATGAAACAAAATGCGATTACGCCGGCCACGACAGGACGATTGCCTCGGGACATGACTGCTGCGGTTACCCCATAGTTAAGCGAATGTATGCTTAGCATCATGCTTCTTCAAGACCCAATCATCCATTCAAGGTGAGAACATCTCACCGACTGGAGAGAAGCGACGTCAACGACGGTCTCACACTCGTTTGGACGATGAATAGTCGACGGGGTTAAACCGACAAGGACAGCATGGTGGTCTCCATAGGATTGTTAATGCCATCAAAACAGGCGGACGCCGGGTATGAGGTGTTCTTGCCGAGAGGCCAAGTGGTCGTCCGGAGGTTTACCGGCATGCAAAAAGTCAATACTTTTATCTGGTGTAGCACACATTTCCGTGTTAAAGGGACCATAAAATGATTTTTAAACTTCTTTAGCTGTAATCCTGAACTCAAGTGAACTGTGAAATCACGCGGTCATGACATGCTAGGGCACCGGTGCGATGACCCCAAGCTTCCACCGTGCTTTTATGCAAACCATAGAACTTGGCATTCGCAAATGATGATAAGCTCCGTCAGAGCCCTCATTGGCCAGGAACGCGAATTCAAATATTCGTCGACGAATTGATTGTTGACGAGCGTATACATCCGAGTGACGCAGTTTTCGTCCAATGCGTGAGCTGGGGTCGGCTGACGTCATTTTGGCCTTTGTAGGCATTGCAAAGAAGATTAGAACCTGTACGCACATGATGATAACATCATACCACACTGACATTAATGAGTCACAAACGGGCCCAGCTACAAAAAATAAATATTACACTGGTAAGAAATATTTATGTCTGTAACTTGTTAATTACAAAGACGAACAGACCTCTGAGCATTAAGTTTAGTAGTATGTAATATATGCATTGTTATTAACGATCAGATGTTTTGGTGGCGCCCTCGTTTGGTTACCTTTCGCGACGTCATTGCCTTGTGAACAACAAGCTCAATGGTGTTTGTAATGAGCATGGTGAAAGCCTCGATTCATAAAGCTCTCAAATCAATACTGCCAACACCGTCAAAATTTAAGTTCTTACATTCCTCTTATTTGCGTCGATGAGAAATCCTTTGCTGACGTCATAGTCAGCATTCGGGAAATTGGGGTTGGCCGACCACAGCGACGGTTTCGATCGCTCACGTCTCCAATATAACAGGATATTTTATATACGTCATTTGAGCAAACGCCAGCTTGTCACTTGAATAAACAAAAAAAAACAAAAAAACACTGCGATCAAATGCAAGCTATTGCAACGAAAGCACGTTATATCAAAATCTTCAGAACTGCCGATTCGTAAAATTGTCGATTAGTACAAACGGTTAAAGATCGCAGGCGCTTCCTCGCTAAAAGTTGCTGTGATTATTGGTGACCCAGGGCTGAAACAACTTCCCCTAGGCCCTACACGCGACGTATACCTTTCGTTTCGATTCTCAGAAATTGAAACTTTCAAAGGAAGCTAGAAAAATGCGAAAATTTTATCCTAAAAGCTATATCGTAAAATCGTTGATTAGTACAAAACGTAAAGATCGCAGGAGCTTTCTCGCTAAAAGTTTCTGTGATTATGCGGTTACCTGGGGCTGAAACAACTTCCCCAAGGCCCAACATGCGACGCATACATTTCGCATCGATTTTCAGACACTCCAACGTTGAAGCAAAGCCAAGAGTATGCGAAAATTGCATGCTAAAAGTACTAAAAGTCTATCGATCCTCGAACACATCCGGGAATCCGAGCACCACTACGGCGATATGACTGATGCTGTCTCACAGGTGCTAATATCCAGAGCGATCTTGCACAGAAAAGGTATAAAGTCTCATTCTTTCAGATCTTCACGTTATACCTGCGTCAGAGAGCACGAAGAAGTCCGAAATCGTCGGCAAGCAGCGGCACATCACGACTACCGCGCACCGAACAAACTCGCATCCACCAGCTCTGGGCGCTGCCATCTTACCGGTGACATCACGGCTCTTGTGAGGTCACGTGACGAGTAGTCACTCGGTTGCTATGGGCACGGTGCCAGCTCAGCTCGTTGCTATTGGTACCGCGTGTGACCAATCGCGGTGAGAAGCGGCACAGGGAAAAGCGTGGCGCTACTCTGGCAGCTACGCTGCCATATCGAGTGGCTCTAACTCTGGCAGCTACGCTGCCATATCGGAGTGGCTCTAACTCCGACTAGTGCCACTAAATAAGCTACGCTTCAGAGTAACGACACTTGGCCATATTGTGGCTTAAAATCATGGTTGCCAGTTCTCTGAAGCTTTATCTGAAATCACAGGAAACGCTTTTCCGTCCTCCACAAATATTTAAACAGTCCGCGACAGAGAAAAGCAATATTACATAAGCTTTTTAACACCGAATCGAATGCTGAGGAAGTCGCACTTTTGAATCATGACGATCTGCAGTTGCGTCTGCTCTGCACAAGCCCCAACATGGCGGCGCCCACGAGCAATGTCGAGAAAACGGAGTGCCGATACTCTAAGCAGTAGCTCATTTAGTGGCTCTAACTCCGACGAAGCGAGCTATGCCACATAGACGTCATCGCCTCGAAACCGCGTGCTCAAAACCCGGAGGAAAACGAGGAAGCACAAGCGCGAGACGTCGGGAGAGCCAAGCTTGCGAGTGCGTGCAAGGGGACACCACACAATAGGCGGATGACGTCACCAACCCAACAAACATGGCGGCATTTTCAAATGGGGCGGATCCGAAGGTCCCGTACATCCGCCGAGAAACGTAGGAAGAGGAGGAGACGAGAGGGACATCTAGAACGCCGAGCTTTGGTTCCAACGATTCGTGGGTAGGCCTAAAACTGCCTTTGTCTCCACTGCACTGCACTCCTGAAGCGCGATTAAGAACGCGCAATGCCGGTGTGGGACGTTTGGCTTTCACGTTCGGAAAGTTGTTCGAAGAGTGCAGTGGACAAATAGGACGGCTAGTTTTGAGATCTACCCACTAATTATTCCAAACATGCTTGGGCGTTCTTGATGTCTCCGCGTGCCTCCGTACGCTCCTCTCCCTTCACTTCCTCGGCGCACTCAAACCGGTTTGTCCACGAAACTGGAGCGGCAGTTTGGCTTTAAAACAAATTTAGCAGAAACATGGGCGCTTTGCACACGCGCCCGGGTTGCGGCCGCCATTGCTGACCTTCTCTTGTCTTATACCGAGATGCCGACTCACTAAAGCGGGCGTTCACGAGCCTCCACGAAGGCCGATGCTGGGGAGAATGACACTGTAGCATCTAAAATGGCAATAACCTGCCCTACTATGGTAATGATGAAGTGAAGTTAACGTAATAAGAAAAACAGAAACAGAAACTAAAGGTCAGTTATGGCGGTCCCCATGCACAGCTCGTACAAAGCGTCTATATCGAACAGGGGTCGCAGTATAGTTATATCGTGTTTTATTTTTGGCCTCTGTAACCCCTTCCAAGTCCACAACGCAGCTGACGCTACGAGGTAATGGGACCCAGCCGAGCAGCGTGAAAAGCGCAAGTCAGTAGGCCTTTCTTAATGATTGGTTCGGTGATGATAGAAAGCGCACAGAAACATAAACACCATGATGGTGTGTTTTGACGCTCTGTTGATTGGGTTGCCAGCTCTTAGCAATGGTTGTGTCTGGACTTTACGTAAAACGGAATGGGCTAGTTCGTTTATTACGATCCCTAGAGGACTTAAAGCACGCAAAAAAACGCGGGAGAGGAAGAGGCAACATACAACACATGCGACGGCGCCAATCCGTGTCGTGCGTGTCTCTTCCTCGTCCGCGTTTTTTTTTTGCGCTTTTTAGCTTTCTAGATTATAATGTAAGGAAAGTATACTATACAGATCGAGCTCGCCAGCACACTCCCAACGCATTCACTGCGAGACCGGATGCAGGCAAAAAGTGAGGCCGTGAAAACGAGAGCGTGTGAGGTCGTCAGAACGCCTTGAGAACTGGATTTACAATAGGTGGGTTTGCGGAGCTGAAGTTTCTCTGCTTCTTGCACAGGGTTTGCGATGATGCTTGAACGCCTGAGGCTTGCGGCGGCTGATTGAAAAAATAGTGGGGTCGACCTCAGGAACATCTAGCACTGAAGTGTCTACCCACTGTCCTTTCGATCAAAGCCAATCAGGGCTCACGGCGTCGTTCACACGTCCACCGCAACTCATAGGCAAGAAGCAGACGGCTTGCTTTCCGCATAGGCGAGGGTGTGCGGGCCTGCGGGTTCGTCTGCTTTTCATAGGGGTTGCGATGATGTTAGAACGCCAAGCTCCCATGTGGCTGAGTGAAACAAAATAGTGGGGTAGTGAGCCTCAAGGAATCTGAGAGGTGAGGATCTGATCCCTTGCCTTTTCCATACTCTGCGCTCGGCGTCGGTTCTGACATCCCCTCAACTCCTGCGCAAGAAGCGGAGGACTTTCTCTCTCGCATAGCTTGCTTTGTCAACACACTGCACTCTCGTCGAGACGTGTTAGAAGACGCGGAACGCCGGCGACGCGGCCTTCGCATTCGGACCGTCTCGACGAGTCAGTGGAGACAAAACAGCCATCTTTGAGTCTATACCCACTAACCATTCCAAACGGAGCTCGGCGTTCGGACATCTCCGTGGGCTCTCGTCCCCTCCTCTCCCTCAGTTTCTGCGCATAGATTATTCCAAGAATCACCTTCTGCAGGCTGGTTCCGCATATTGCTGCCGGAACGCGCTTCGAGCATATGCGGAAACTCTCTTCTGCGCAATATACGCACAACACAGGGCTCCGACGTCATGCCTCTGCGGTGGCGCTGTTGTCGCCACGGCGCATGCGCAGAAGCTTTCCGCAAATTTGGTTTCTGCGCTTGCGCAGTGCCCACATCGGGTGTAGGGAAAACGTGTGCTTGTTTGGGAGCAGCGTGTCGATCTACAGACACCGTGCCCGCGGTCACAGTCCGGCGACTCGTGTCAATTTTTGGACCGAATGATCAGCGCTGAAAAAGCGTACGCATACTGTCCACCACCTCCTGGCACGAGCCGATATCACTGGAATATTTGCATTTATACAGATCAATCGGATTATAATGAACTCGTTGCGTCAACCATGATGCTCTCTCGCCTTTTGTCCCACTGCAGAGGTGATATTCCTGATAGCTACGAGAGTTGGGCACGAGGGAAAAGTTCGGTGGTATGTGATCGTTCCCCGAAAACGACCCAACATTTAAACAGTTACCGGTTATACAGCCAAGAAGTATCGAACTGCAACTACGTACCTATCATAGAACCCGATTTCTTCATATTCGGAACCATTGCGAGTATATGCCTATCGAGTTCTCGTACTTATTTGGGGTTTACCGTGGGACGTTCGCGCCTGAATTATATTTTGTTGATGAAGCAAGTGAAGCGTTCACACTCAGGATATTCCATACACACAAAAGAAGTTGAAACTAGGAACACTTGGCTACAAGCTTTTAAAAGAACGGCTTGGTGCGTGTGATCTAACTCGAGGGTTACAGATCCTACTGTTATGGCTTCGGGGCAGTGGTATTTTCTACGCTTCAAGTAAGTAGAAAAACTTCCCGATTTCCATAAAACACCGACCCGTGACGATCAAAGTTCGGTGGTGCTCGCCGTTGCTGACGGCTGCTGTACTCTCGCGTTCACCCCTTAAGTTGACAATGCGGTGGAAGCTACTTGCCCGCTAAAGAAGTCGGTGTCTATGGTTCACCACGCGGTCACACTCCCGCCCATACCGATGCAGAGGAGGGTCATGTGGTAAAAGAGGGAAGGCCGGTTGATGGGTCCGGCGAGTGCGTATTCCTTCCATCACACTGTCAGCGTAGCGGTGAGACGGAGTTGACATCTCGTTACTCACGCATCTGTTGCGGAGGTGCTCGGTGATGGGGGCATTCAGGTTGAAGTGCAGCTCGTCTTTCATCCCTGCCATCCCTTCAGGTGGTTTGGCCAAGGCACGCCTGTACGGTTCTGCAAAAGGTGGACGCAGGGGTTGGCGTCGATCGGACTATTGTCGAGGGCTTGAGGGACTCGAATTCTACTTATATAGTACGGGGACCCAAAGCTTTCGAAAGGGCGCAATATACGGTATTCGGTATGTACGCCATTCGGTGTATCCCCGCTATTCGGTGTATCCGCTATTCGGCATATCCGCTATTCGAGCATATCCGCTGTTGGCATATCACTGTTCGGCATCCGCTATTCGGCATATCCGCTATTCGGCATATCCGCTATTCGGCATATCCGTAATTCGGCGTATCGCTATTCGGCATATCCGCTATTCGGCATATCCGCTATTCGGCATATCCGCTATTCGGCATATCCGCTATTCGGCACTATCCGCTATTCGGCATATCGCCTTCGGCATATCCGCTATTCAGCATATCCGCTGTTCAGCACGCCATCGCATTCGGCATATCCGCTATTCGGCATATCCGCTATTCGGCATATCCGCTGACAGCTTATCCGCTATTCGGCATATCCGCTATTCGCTTATCGCTATTCGGCATATCCGCTATTCGGCATATCGCTATTCGGCATATCCGCTATTCGGCGGCATATCCGCTATTCGGCATATCCGCTATTCGGCACGCCCTCCGCTATTCGGCGTATATCCGCCCCAATACGGCATATCCGCTATTCGGCATATCCGCTATTCGGCATATCCGCTGTCGGCATATCGCTATTCGGCATATCCGCTATTCGGTATATCCGCTATTCGGTATATCCGCTGATTCGGTATATCCGCTATTCGGTATATCCGCTATTCGGTATATCTGCTATTCGGTATATCTGCTATTCGGTATATCAGCTATTGGATACAGAGGACTCTGAAAATAGGATTTCCAAAGATAGCGCGAGATCCGATCGCGCCTCACGCCTGTGCCCCCTTGGACCGATTTACTGATTAATGCAAGACTCTCTCCCGGCGGCTAAAGCAGCCGCAAGAGGAAATTTGTTGGTCACATGACTGGCACCGCAAGAACAGGTACCAATAAAAAACTCGGCGTCTACTATTTCCTGGTATACGTTGTCAAGGGTGCTTCCACACTGCTGCACCTAATACTGTTGCGAGCACGTTTGGGGATCGGTGGCCGAGTAGGCTAAAGCGCACACCCCAGCTCGACGCGCGTGGAGCGAAAGCTCGCGCTGCAGAACTCAGGGATCCTGGGTTCGAGCCCCACCCTGCCCGTTTCGATCTGGATGAGCATCGTACCGGCGTGCGGTCGTGTGTCACTACTGCGTGGTGCACGTTAAAGACCCCAGGCTAGCGGTTGTGCCGCACTGGCTAAATTGCTCATCTACAGCGAGTGACTCGTCGCAACTTTAAAATGGCTGACCAACTACACGCTGTATAAATATCTCCACAACCCAATTTTTAGCACGTTTGACTTCGTCTTCCACGTCCCATTCGCATTGCGCTCTTGTGCGGAGTAGACGCCGAACTGAGGCGACGGGCTTGAGCATGTATCTTTGACAGCGTTAAGAATACTGTGGAAGCTACACCAGCCTTGACTATGCAGCACAAAATAGTTAACACCGAGAAAGGGAAATAGCTGCCGTAATTTCATTCTCTCTTCGACTATTAAAATCCCATTCTGCACCTAGAAGAGGATTCACTAGGCTTGCAGAGGCAAATTAAATTAACATTTGGGTACGCAGCACGTAGTTTACTTCTGGAAGGTACTGTGAATTACCTTCCTAGAACTCGTCAAGCTGCAATGCTGTAGCTTTTCCACAGCTCCTTCATCTTCTTGGTACAAGGTGAAAATAAACTGATTTGATTTGATTGAATTTCAAGTTAGAATGAAGAAAACGACAGCCAAGGCGTTCGTCTGCCGAGCAGATCATCTGCAACGCCAGGCATTTCCTGCTCTCTGGTCCGGTCACGCGGCCAAAAGCCATTTGGTGGCTAATTTAGCTGCCCGGAGAGATGGCCGCGTTCATCAGCAAACGAGCCCTGATGTGGCAATGTTTATGAGTGTTTGAAAAAACGACTGCTTTGCTTCGAGCAAATCGGTCCGAACACACTTGCCTGGCACACGTCCTGTAATATATTTAAGCACATAAGAAGGTGTGAAACTGTTTCAGAAAACAATATTAACAAAGTCATTCAGAACCTATGCGTCTGCGCAGAAGAATATAACAAGGAACAGATTTGTGTTTCTTAAATACGAGCTGTTTATTACAAAAATAAACGTCGTATTGTTTGGTCAGAATGGGCCAAGAAGTAAAAGTCGTAGCTGTAGCACGTTCGCGCAGTGCTGGCGAAATGCACGATGTCACGTATACTTGAGGACGGACGTGCGACTTGCTTAACTCTCATTGCCGTCGTGATTGGCGTCGTGGATGCCACTGACGACTTCCACGAGTGCTCGTTGGTCCGTGAAGTAAATGATTATGCGCGGTGAAAGTCTCTAAAACCATCCAACATTACGCGTAGCAACTGGGTACTGCCAAAGTGGGATTTCAAATAACGCGAGTAATGTTTGAAAACAAGTGTTCGAAGCAGACGACACGGAATACTCCTCTTCGTCGCGCCGTGGCGCCATTACTGGCGCGACGCCGGGCTGCCCTTTCTCTCTCTTCGCGTGGTGCGGCCGACGATCGCTGCTGCCGCCGAGTGCGTGTCGCGTGCTGCCGCCGACGACACGCATTCGGCGGCAG
>JAZHYW010022953.1:0-59883 GCA_037355805.1 Ixodes ricinus | reverse complement strand
ATAAAAGAAACCTTGTCGGCTTGGATCGCTCGTGGAGATGCGGAGAATGACAAAATATTTTAAAAAATATAACACGTGCTCGCGGTAAGTACGAGGAGGGATACAACTCACGTGACTTCCGGCGATGCCTACCTTCTGACCGCCCCGACACCTTGCGGTACACTGTTACGTCACAGTGCACGGCGGGAACTTTGAATTGGGCCTCGTATTTTTATTTTTTATAAAAAAACTACGCAACTCTATAGTGAAAAATTTTTTTTGTAATATCCTGATATGCCATTTCAACGCATGGCATGAAAAAAAAATTTTTTTTTGGCGTGTCAGAGGCCCTAAGAGGCGGGCGTGTTCGATGAGGCCGAAAAGGGTGAAGACGGGACGGGAGAGCCACGCAGAAAAAGGTTGAAATAAAGCAAATGCTAAATGTATTTGTCCGCGCTATCACAAAAGGAATACGGAGACAAAAAAACGTCTGCCCTCTGCGGTGGCACTTTGCTCCAACGAAAAAAGCTGTGAGTTTTTGCTTTGTCGCGTCTCAAGTGTAGCCCAAGCTCCGTAGTCCATGGTCGAACCCGCTGTAGTGTTCACGAAATAGCGTAATTTGTTTCACGAATGGTATCTGTATCTTTGCAGGAACGTTTAGGTGGCTTTTTTAAAAAGGTATATAAGTTATCGTTACAATTACTTGAAAACAAACGTATCGAGTTACAGTTAAAAGTTACAAGAAAGAGTAACGACACTCTATCGTGATGCAAGTATCGCGATACTACCCAAGACTGCTTATTAGATGCATCTCTGGTGTTTGTATTGCTTGAGCATTTCATTTGTTGAAGAGAACGAGGAGGTGGTTAGTGTATCCGAGCGAATATCAGAGCGGTGTGCACAGACGACCATTTTGACCGAGAAAGTAAACTGATTCGAATCCTAGAGCGCTTGTTCCTTGCATCCCTCTTTTTCTTTTTTTGTGGCAGAGTTTGTTAGACTGAAGTTGGTGGTGACCAAACATCACAATGACGTACTGCTGGTATCGACACTCAAATAGTGCGGTATTTTATATATAATTTATAACTTTTTGATTCCGTTACACTTGGGAACTTGTAATTTTTACAATTATTTGCTCAGTATTTTTAATCAATTGGCACCCCTGAGACATTAGTTATTGTTTGTGGTTTAAACACTGCGAAATGCCGGTGTTAATTTCACTTCGAGTGTTGATGTTTATCGCAAATGCTTTTATTTCCTTTAGAATAAAAAGTATCTCGCCTAAAACTACCCCAAAGGTATTTTTGACAGTTTTAGTACATTCACAAAAATATAGAAGCTCCCGATTTCAAGACTAAAGAAAGCGGTGGTGGGGGGGGGGGGGGGGGAGGGAGGGAGGGAAGGAGGGAGGGAGGGAGGGAGGGAGGCAGGGAGGGAGGGGGTTTAAACACTGAAATTTGAAACTCCCCTGTGGTCTAAATTTTTTACACTCACCTTCAAGATTGTTAAAATATCCAAGTTATGCAAAAGGAACGAACGAGTACAACTGCTCGTCGAATTATGAAAGGTAGGTTTTTTAGTGACCGGCCTAAACTCCAAGGGCAAACGGCTTCTTAAAAAAAACGCTCTATTTCATCACCGCTTTGTAACGTTCAAAACAAACACGGGTTGCATAATGTGTTCGGCAGTATTAAGATAATGTTTGTCGAATGGGCGAAGAGGTTGTACGTTTTTCGCTCTTACTGCGTATAAGGCACATGAAAAAAACTATGTCCTGTGTGGTTAACCGTTCGCCGCCAAGGAGGTTTCTACTTTCCTCGGCTAAGATAGCTTCTTTGAACTTCAAGCACGCTGACTCCCAACGTTACAGGCCACAAGCTAAAATATTTCATTCAAAAGATGATTGATCGATTGCAACACATATTTCTTGAGTTCCGCTCTTTTCCTCTGGCATCAGCGGAAGAGAAACAAAACTACCCATGGTAGCGCAGTAAGCAAGATTAATGCATGAACCAGCTCATGTATTTTGTTGCAAAATGTCTATGGTAACACGCAATTGTGCCAGCAGCAGTTCAGATTGAACGGAGATGACTTGTACTAAGTAAGAGAATCGCGTTCTTCAAAGCCCGACTTTGTTCAATACTCTCGAGTTTAGTGGGTTTTTCTTTTATTTTGTCCGCTCAAATATTGAAAAATAGCCCCAACAACGGGGAAGGGACGGTTTGTGCCACATTTCAGTTTCCACATGTGTAGTAATGTCCTTGAAAAACATGGCTCAGGATCCACAAGCCAGAAGATTATCCCGTGCTAATAATTTTGAAAGCTATTGTAGTGGAGAAGACGACGATCCTGGGCACCAGCAAAGAGGATGACGATCGCGCGCGTCTGTTCGTAATAGGGAGTATTCACTGGGGGCCAAGGCTGGGGGCCATAAGGGCGATGTTTAGAGCGCATGCTCGGAACGAGCTCACGTTAATAGGCTGCTAAGACCGGCAATCTTGGTGGTGCGGAGTGCACGAGGCGAAAAAACTGTAGAAGCTCGCCGTCAGCACGCGCTCCGCAGCCGAGCACACAGCTATGGCCGCCAGTGAATACTCCCTATATACAGGCCAGTTCAGGTTCCCACTTTTTCTCTTGCCTCGCTCTCTTCCTTCGCCTCGTTTGGTGAAGTTGCGGGCCTTTCTTCATCACCTCAACATCAAGTCTGGAGGTGAGAAGCCGCATTCTCACGTCGGCATCATCGATGACTCCCGCTCCTGCCAATACGAGTACCGCAATAATATTAACGGCAACCCAAGCGGACATCGGAACCCAGTCGGTACTGATTGCTTATGTAAGCCTAATATTTCATCCGACATTGGCGATGCTGACGTAGACGACTGGATTGACGCCTACAATCGCGTCAGTCGTTACGATCACGGGAACGATGCCACTAAATTGACCACCGCCATTTTCTACTTCTCTGATGTCGCAAAATTCTGGTTTAATAACCATGAACAAGATTTTCAAAGCTTGGAAATGTTTGCTAACCGCCTTAGGGAAGTGCTTGGAAGGCCTGCAACGCGACAGATTGCGGCAGAGAGATAACTTCGTTCACGCGCTCAACAGTCAACTGAATCCTTTAATCCTACATCAACGCCTACATTGAAGACGTAATGGAACTTTGCCACCGAGTGGACATCAACATGCCGGAATGCGAAAAGGAGCGTCATCTTCTGAAATAAATAAATTACGAACCAGCGTAAAGGTAGACAGTTACTCAAAAATCCAAAAGTACAAGAAATACACTCACACAACGCTGAACTGTCAGCTCATCTGTATTTACAGTCAAGCTTCCTCTCCTTCGATCATAGGATGCGAGCCCAACAAACAAGAGAAAAGAAAAGTCAAAGAGGGGGATTGGTGGCCGAGTGGTTTAGCGAACACCTGTTTGGAGCACGTGGAGCGAAAGCTCGTGCTGCAGAACCCGGGGATCCTGAGTTTAATCCCCACCCCTGCCCATTTCGATCTGGATGAGCATCGTACTGGCGTGCGGTCGTGGATCACTACTGCGTGGTGCACGTTAAAGACCCCAGGCTAGCTGTCGTACTGCACCGGCTAAATTGCTCATCTACAGTGGTAACAATGTCGCCATGTTCTGGCGTATGAACAACTAACGACTAATTTGACTTTTTTTTTAAAGTGGGAGACGAGGCAAAGAGAGGGAAGGTAAAAGACAAAGAAAAGAAAAGAAGTCTAGAAAAAGAAAATAGAAGAGAAAGAAACGGAAACGAAAGGAGAATAATACTAACACTTCTGAAACCAAGAGTTACACAAATTACAAAAATAATTACAAAAATTAGCCACGAAAATATATAAGCCACGTGATATGCTGGCCTATGGTTGAATGCACTCTTGCTATAAACAGTCCGTGATTTACAAAAAGGTGAAGAGTTACAAAAATTAAGTACAAAAATAATCTCAGAAATACAAAAATAAACCAGTGGATATATTGGCCTCCTGTCGAACGCACTGGACATCCCGTCGTGCAATGTTATCCGCTTTTATAATTTCTCGGGTGATCTGGTTTTTACTCTTGCTTAACACAGCACAGATGTCCAGTCGCGCAGAATGGCCAGAATCACTATAGTGAACACCTAAGTGACCAGAGCTGGCATTGGCAATGTTGTTATGCTCACGCAGGCGGTCATTTAAACACCGTTCAGTCTGTCCGATGTACTGTTTTCCACAGAAAAGGGGAAACGAAAACACCACCCCTTTAACACATGTGACAAAGTTGGATCTGTGCTTCTTTGTGCAGCTGACTACGCTGATTTAAGAGGTGTTTACATTTTTTAGAGACTGTGAAATGTGTGTGGTGCTAAAAAAACACAAAAAACTACATTCACATTTGCTTTGTTTGCTATTTTATTTAGACCATAAGATATATTGTTCATATACGGCACGACTACCGGTCTGGTTGTCCTGTCTCTTGGTTTTTTTGCGCCGCTACCTAGCTTGAGTTCTCTGAGGAGAACCTCTGTTAGCATCGTCAATACGGGAAGAGAATATCCAGCGGACCTCAGCCTTGATTGCTGCCTGTCGATGCTCGTCTGCATTGAATATAAGCATTACCTGGAGATGGAAGTCTTAGGGCATGATCTCACTATGCCTCTTTTTACTAGATTGGAATGTACAGAGTTGAATGGCAGGAGAGGTATCTTTCCCCTCGGCTCATATGACCAACATATGTGATAGGGTAGCGCATACGGTCGAATATCCAAACATCGTAATGATCTTTCGACCGGAAGCTCGTAGGTAAATTCCAGAGGATTCATACAGTTCTTAAAACTAGAGTGAACCTCTTCTAACATGGTTGTAAAATCGGTATTATCTGCAGCAAGGAAGATTAAAAAACACATCTTCAACGTATCTACATACTCTCACTGTATTTGATGTATCCAATATTTGTTGTAGAATCCTGTCGTGATGTGCAAGAAAGTATCACTAAGGATTGGATCAGTGCTGGATTTTATACATACTCCCGTATTTTGTACCTAGGCCCATCCCAAGAAACGAAGGTAGACTTCAGATAGATCTTGAGTTAGTCCAGAAACTGACTTTGGGACAGACCCGCCGCATTAAGGGTATGACACCTTAGCGTCAGTGTTTTCTTCCACACACTTCAGTAGACATTCTTTGGGTAAGGAATATTATAGGTCCCTGATATCGATGGAAAATACCTTTAGCTCGTCATGGCGATGATATTCCTGGGAACTTCGAACCTGGTAAGGATCGCTAATATTTGGAAGATTTAGCCTTCCTGAAGAAGTAATTCCACGGATTTTTTCCTTGTTCTTCTTTCTGAGACAATGACTCTAAAGGAACACCCGGGTTTGTGGGTTTTTGCGCTGAAGAATAATTGAAGCTTTAAGTTTTTCCTGCGATCAATTAGCCCCGAGAACATGGCGTGGCGCCACCTGACGGGCCTATCGTTGTGACGTAGGATGAGGGATCACGTGACCGTTTCCTGGCCTCTGCGTCAAGAATGGAGTGTCTCGGTCTTCACTTTTTTAATACTACGAGTGTTTAAGGCTTCTTTTAACCCAATGTTTCGTTTCACTACTCGACCCAGTCGAGTTCCTAAATCGGCTACCGTACGAATGCTTCCGGGGAGCCGGTTAGCCGGCTGCAGGCGAGCAGGGAAGCGGTCGCTGCACGGAAGCGCGGCGGCGTGGAATGGCGCGGCGGAGGGTACGGGTCAACTTGTCGTTTTCGGCGGCTGTCTCGCGTGTCGCATGAATGCTTACGAAGTGCAATTTACCGTTGAAGGTAGGCGAATTTTTTTTTTACTTTTATTTGATTGCGCATTTCGTTACAACTGCGTACCCCTTTCAGTTGTGCTCTCTGTAAGCAGCATCAATGCGTTCGTGGACAAGCCCACTAAATATCCCGCCTGTTGCTTGAGGGCGAAAGTGTCCTTGAAGCGGGACACGTGTTCTGTAGAATCAAGAAGCTGGATAAGGATTGCTACACGTTCATTGGATTCGTACTCCAAACGTCGGCACTCACTTCGTATCCGCACGAGCTGGATGGAAGAAACGTCGGTGACACATCGAGCTCCTGCTAAGCATGGGTGAAGGAACATGCCGTGTATCATTACTTGGTTAGGTTGTATGTACCCACCGACCAGCGTGCTGTGAAATCGATCGAGCTCGCGGCCAGAGCCGGGAGCGAAACAACTGGAGCACTCAGACAGTTGCGTTTGACTGCGTTTGACTGCGTTTCGGCTGCGAGAAACCAGGACATTCTTGCTGCTTATATCGCGTGCAAACATGATTCCTTGAATTGGATTCCACGCTTCATACGAAGCACATATGTGCCGGTGTCTCGCTTTCGGTTCTTAACGCTTCGGTTCTCAACATAACACAGTTAAACGCACTCATGAACGCAAGTGTCTCAACCGGCCTTTAGAGATTGCGATTTGCGATGAACGGTGAAGTGAAGCGCCTTTTTCTTAATATAATCGGTCGTCTCCCGTTGTTATCGTAGCTCAGGAAAGAAAACAAATTCTCGTGGCTCAGTGGTAACATGCTCGCTTCCCAAGTCGCGAGTCGCAAAATCAATACAATGCAACTAATTCATTTATTTATTTACGTTTTTGAAGCACAGGTTTTGTAACTTTTCTGCGATGTCGGGATTTTCGAGCGACGAATATTAAAAGTTGTTGATAACATTTAATTTCATAAACTAATATCAGACGATTCAAAGGCCAATGACAGTTCGTGTACAGCATCGCTATTTTTCTTTTTGTAAAGAAAGATTATGCAAATATTCCTGTAGCTAGGTGTATTAGAGTTGTAGAATTGTTTTATTTGGGCTCCTACAAGATAAGCAGATAGGTTACAAAAATAAAAATATTACTTGCTAATACGAGTGCAGCTACTTGCATCAGCAATCTTTAAAGTAAAATAAATAAAGCCACGTAACATTCTCACATTTATGCAGCTGCTGGTTGCTTAAATACCACTAAGCTGTGAGTGATGTTTGCATTAAAATAGTCAGTGAAATTTTATGGCTTGTTACCCTCTGTAAATTACTGTTTCAAGTCTATTAGCACTCAGCTCTACTTGCATTGCGTGACGCCAACTTGTACATACATTTTCAACCCCATTGTTCAAATAATATTGAAGCTGTATGAGAAAGGTACTGCCACGCAGGGTGAGACTGTTCACATTTTATGAATCATATTGGAATGCTTCTCCTTGGGGTAGATGGGGTAGCTGATATTTGGGTCGGTCGCGTAACTGCGGCATTGCGGCCCCGAACAGTACTTTACCATTGCTCCCTGAGCTCGACAGCTGCCGAAGCCGATCCACGCCTGTACTGATCAAGCTTCAAACACAGAAAAAATGCGAAAGTACCGATTGAAGGGCTTCCGAAGGCCCCGACCAAAGCAAGGCGGAATAGCTGGCCTTATCACGTGATCCTCCATCCTACGTCACAGTCGAGCGATCGCAGCGCCCCAATCGGTCCCGCTCGGGGCCAATAGAGGAGCAGAGCTCTTTTTTTAAATCGAGCTATTGACAATATTGTATTGCCTCTTGTTTAATCTTGCTCAAGGCGACCCCCTGGGGCAGTTAGAGACTTATTCAATCGATTGTAATTTCTTAACACCATAGGTTTCTCTGTTCATTACCACAAAACTACATTTTTTATCGGCTGGCATAAGGGTCATTCCATGTCAAACGTCCCAGACGTTGTGCCCGACCTCTTCCAATTTAAAAAAAAAAGAAATTGTGGTTTTTTTGTTGCAATGTTTGTAGCCATACCCTGAAATATTTTTGGCGAAAAAATTTTTTTTTGATTACGTGAGCGCGGTTTTAGCTTTTAAAAACAGCGTGAAACTAGGCATCACGCAATAATTGATGAAAAATCAGATTTTTAGTGAAACACCTAACAATATTTTTTCTTAAATTTGCACGGATTTCCACTTATAGTGTGGTTAAGCTTGTAAAGTTTTGTTTAATTTAAATATTTTTTAACTAAAAGGTTTGAAAATTTTAACATTTTTGTTATTTTATTAAAAATATATAATTGCTCCCGGGACTTACCAGAACATTTTACCCGCTGCCCTGCAGGTATATAATCTATAAAAAATGTCTAAAACCGCTCAATCAAATATCTCGCAGTAAACAAAAATCCTGAAGTTGCAAAAAGTGCGTCGCATAAACAGCCGTTTATTTCACCCTGAGGTGGTCCAAGTAAAAATACAAAATATGGTGGGTTTGGAAAAAACAATCGATAATCTTTTGATTCTGAAACTTTAATCGAAGTAATTTTTGTTTGAAGTGTGAAAACAATTTTTGAAGTTGAACTCTCGCACCACAACCCGGCGTCGCTTCTTAACGCCTCTTCGCCGCACAGCACGCCACCTGCGACGATAGTTGACATGATTAGGTCCAAAAGAAAGAACGGAGTTTTCTGCCGCTTCCCCTTGTCCGTCTTTCCGGCTGCAAGGGAAGAAACGGCGGGTATCGTGTAATAATCGGAGGTGCCGCCAGCGCGTAGCAATAGCAGGCCCGTTGTGCCCTTTGTCCCGAGGGCCGCCCGAAACAGGATGCCTAAACGAAAGGGCGGCATCAAGTGACCAGGACTTCTTCATGCCATGCCAAACGTCCCACGGCCACCTCCGATTCCTAAAATAAAATTGATGGCTCTTCACCGTAACGTTTGTGGTGCCTCTCTAACATATTTTTTTTTCTCTTTGAGGAAAAACAAATTTTGTGGGGTGATGGCGGTTTGAACTAGTAAAAGGGGGGTGGAACTACAAGTCATTCAATAATTGATGAAAAGTAAGATTTTTTACGGAACACTGGAATATTTTTGCCTAAGATCCCTACGGTATTTGGATTGCTATGTAATAAGGATCGTGGTCATGGATCTTGGTATGCTCGAAGCAGTTTTAAAAAATAAGGAATATATGAGCATTTTAGCATATTTTTAGTTTTGTTACAAACTATGGCTTTGCTGCATGCGACTGTAAATACTATTATTGACAGCTCTGTAGGTATACTGTACACACAAAAATAAAAAAAGGGTTTCAGGCAATACAACCAAATATCTTGCTGAAAAAAAAAAAACTAAATTTGTGCAAAATTGCGTTTTGCCGTTTAAAGAGCCGTCAATTCCGCCTTGAGGTGGCCCAAAGAAAAATACGTAACATGGTGACTTCTACAAAAGAGTTTATTTGCTTTTGTTCTTAAAAGTTTAATTAAAATAATTTTGTTCTAAAAAAGGAAAAAAAAACATTTTGAAGTTGAGCTTTCTTGCCGCAACCTGGCGTTGTTCCTTGCGCCTCTTCTCTGCACAGCACGCCACCGTCGAGCCCGGCACAGCGTGCGACGGTGTCACGGTGTGCGCAAGCAGGTAGAAAGCAGGACCTCGAGTTGTCGGGTATATCTTGGTGGGAAGAGGTTTTTTCTACTCTTGTTGCTTTATGGCTTTTCCTACTTTGACCGTTTTGCGCGGCTGTGTCCTCCTGTGGACTTCCAGTGTCTTGATATTTGATATTATTTATTGCACTTGACAGGTAGAAATGTACAGGCGTGCTGGTGTTGGGGGAAGGCTGACGCCCATGCACTAGTGTGCCCACAACACCGACCTATGCACTCTTACAATCTATATACATTTGTACAAAACGATAAAAAAAAGAACTAATGTGCTTACAACACCAATTTGCGCACTCTTACAACACGTATACGTTTGTACAAAATGTTAAAACAAATAAAAGAAGTAGGTAATTAGGTTAGAAGTAAAGGGGGAAAAGTTTTAAGCACCATTAGAGGGGTCACGGAAGAGCGTCTGAGCTACTACTTTCGCCTCTTGGGGATCATATATCAGCAAATGCTTAGCGCTGCCAGGGAAGAGCATCCACTAGTAAGCTAGCTGTTTCTTACGTACACATCGCAATCACTCTCTCTTTTCGAAGTCAGGACAAATGTAGAAAGCAACACAAAAGCCCCGTGAATGGGCAACCTCATACGACGAGGCGATGTGGTGTTAATGAATGCGCGCAGTTGGAGGCTCACGCCTCCTTTGTGTTTAAATAGGCTTTGAAATGGCAAATTCTTGCGTCGCTGAATAGTTCCGCTTTTCACCGCAGTATGCGTGACAGCTAGATTTCGCGGCGATATTATCGCGTTTCCCTTTCAGGAGAAGTCCACGTCAACTGATGCCGCCCGTATTAGGCATCGCATTTCGAGCCGCTTTCGGGTACAAAGGGCACAACGGGCCTGCTATTGCTACGCGCTGGCGGCAGCTCCGATTATTACACGATACCCGCCGTTTCTTCCCTTGCAGCCGGAAAGACGGTCAAGGAGAAGCGGCAGAAAACTCCGTTCTTTCTTTGGACCTAATCGTGTCAGCTATCGTCGCCGGTGGCGTGCTGTGCGGCGAAGAGGCGTTCAGCGCGAGACACATGCGCCTCCAAACTGTCCGATTCGGCGTGCGAACCGCCGGAACGACGTCCGAGGGCGAGGGTTTTCGTCGCACCGGAGCGTCGGACGGGGCCTCCGTCCGGCGACGGCGTGCGTCCAACTTGCTAGATATCGCCGCACGGCTGTCCGATTTTCGGAGGGCCGTAAGGCCAAGTTCATTTTCGTCAACGACCCTACAGGGTCTCTATGAAAGAAAGACAACTCATAAAACCAGTCGCAGAAATGTTACCGCGAGGAGTAATAAGAGAGTCTTCTAGTTCTTGGGCCTCTCCTGTGGTCGTAGTGAAGAAAACAAATGGCACTATTCGCTTTAGTGTAGATTACCGACGTCGCAACCAGAGAACCCCCAAAGATGTACATCTAATGCCACGTATCGACGATGCTCTCGATTGCTTCCAGGGTGATGAGTTCTTTACCTCCCTGGATTTACGATTCGGATATTGGCAAGTCCCAATGAAAGAAATCGATAAACCCAAAAATCTGCCCTTATCAAAACAGATGGTTTGTATGAATTTAATGTGGTGCCATTTGGACTTTGTAATGCCCCGGCCACGTTTGGAAGACTGATGGATACTGTTCTCCGAGGTTTGATGTGGCAAATCTGCCTTTGCTCTTTAAGGAACATTGTATTTTCGCGCCAATATTTGAAACACATCTCGAATGCGTCGCCACTGTTCTATCGCGTATAACAAACGCCAATCTGAAACTGAACACCAAGAAGTGCCATTCGAGTCCTTGGGCAGGCAGTATCACAGAACGGCGTACACGCCGATCCTGACAAGATTCAAGCAGTCGCCGAATGTCTCATCCCAACCACAGTTAAACAACGTCGCAGCTTCTTGGGTCTTTGCTCCTATTTTCGGCGAGTTGTCCAAGGGTTCGTAACAATCGCCGCCCCCGTACACGCCTTACATGATACAACCAAACCTTTTAATTTGTCTCCAGAATGCCAGTCTGCCTTCAATCAGCTAACTGCTCGCCTGACAGGGGATCTAGTCTTATGTCAATTTTACCCCTCAATCCCTACAGAGATGCATACCGACGCCAGCGGGTATGAACTAGGCGCTGCCTTAAAGAAACGGACACCATCCCAGCCCGAGACAGTTGTGGCACACGCCAATCGCACCCTGTTAAAGTGTGAACGTAATTACTCCACAACTGAAAAAGAATGCGTGGCCATATTACCTGGGCTATTTCGAAGTTTCAACCCTACCTGCACGGACGCAATTTAAGTGCCGTCACAGACCACCACACTCTCTGTCGGCTGATATTGTTCAAAGATGTCTGGGCGCTTAGGACGTTGGGCTCTTCGCCTACAAGGGTACAACTTCTCTGTCACTTATAAATCCCTATGCAAGCATCCGGAAGCTGACGGCCTCTCACGTCGCTCATTGCCAACCATTGCTCCTGACGGGTGCGACGACCCGATTGCCCTCGCTGCTCTCTCCCTGGAAGCTGTGGCACGAAACCAGCTCCAAGATCTCTACACCCACGCCCTGGTGCAACATATTACACTTGCTATCTCCATCAACCGGAAGTTCTGCAAGCGAGCACGAAAATGTTGTGTCCGAGATGGCCTCTTGTTCCGTCTTAACTATTCAGCAGACGGCCAGCGATGGTCGTTACTAGTACCACGACAGCTTCACTCGGAGCTGCTACAGTCCTTGCATAACGAACCAACGTCGGGACATTTTGGTGTCTCGGAGACTTATAATCGTCTATGTGGCCGATATTACTGGACCGGCATGTGTAGCTTTGAACAAAAATATGTTAGCTCCCACTTACTGTGTCAAAAAAGACACCATTGTGTCCGTCCTGCTTGCTCCAATCCATGCCTTGTCCCGACAAGTCATCGAACGAGTCGGAATTGACCTGTATGTCCCTTTACCGCAATCATTTGGGGAAACCGTTGAGTGATCGTCGCCATTGTCCATCTGACCCGGGACGCGGAGGCTGCTTCCCTGCCCACCCCAGATTCACATTAAGTTGTATGCTTTTCCTTAAACAATATTGTACTGCGGCACGGCCGGCTCACCTCGGGAACTACTCACTGAACGAGGAACAGTTTTTCTATCAGAAGTCGTCGAAGACATTTTGCACGTCTTCCTATCATCCCCAAAACAAAGGAACTTAGGAAGCGAAGCGCCTTCATCGTACCCTTCCCGAGATGCTTTCGATGTATGTCTCCCAGAAGCAACATAACTGGGATCGAATTCTCCCACATTACTTTCGCGTATAACACCACTCTCAAGCTAGGACAGGCTTGTCACCTTTCAAGCTTACGTAAAACCGCGAAGTGTCATGGACGCTCTGTAATATCTTACCCTATCGGCCAGTTATCATCGAGCACATAACCTTTCATGGAGCAACCAGCCGATCTGAAGAATGTCGTCAGTTAGCCCACTGTCGTACAGCCGAACACCTGAACGACGAAAAGATTCGTTGCGACACCCGTCAACTCTCTCATCTACAACGACGGTGATTTAGCGTAGATCTGGATGCCCATCAAGAAGCCTGGACTATCTCCAAAACTTTTTCGAAGATACCATAGCCCATACCAGGTGCTGACAGCGACATCGCCGGTCAACTATCGCGTGAAACCCGTTCCTCTCCCCACCGATCGCTGCCGTCGCCATCAAGGGATCGTTGATGTGTCAAGAATGAAACCATATGTGTCACCCGACCTCATCTCCCCTTTTACAACTACTGCTGCAAGGATGGCAGCCCCCTAAATACGGGGCAATGTAGCGAAAGAGACGACACACCTGGACACCAGAAGATAGGACGACGAGCGCTCGCATCTTTTTGTATTATACAAGCCAGTTCAGCCTCACACTACTTCTCTTGCCTAGCTATATTCCCTAGCTTCACTATTCACAATTAGTATTTCGACGAAGAAAAACATTGTAACTGACGACTTCATTTTTATTTGTGACAGTAATAAACTGCTGTTACATGGAAGGAATTTCAATAGAAATCTGTTACATTTGTTATGCTGTGGTAATGTGTTTTGCGAGGTTCACAACAAATACTGCTATTTCTTCGTGTTTTACTTCAATTTCCTCCAGTACTGTCGAGAACATGAACAACGAGCATGTATTTTTTGGTCAACATACAGGACTTTCAGCATTTGAAGAAATGCCACAAGCCACAACTATTACCATTTATAAAGTCAAATTGTAGGCAAATTACTCTCTTAAAAATTATTGCGCGTCTACTTACCCGCAAAACACTCGAAGAGCCAATCTCTCCGTTTTACGAAATCAGCTCAGCAAATCATGAGGCGGTTCATCTGTTTAGACCTTAGAATTAAGTCTGCGCTGTGGCATTACGCAATGCAAGCTTGACGCTTTGTATTACGCAATGCCACAGCTCAGACTTCATTTTTAGGTCCAAACGGATGTTCCGCCTCATTATTTGCTGAGGTATTTTGTAGATCGCAGATATTAGTTCCTTGAGTGTTTCACGGGTAATTAGACACGCAGGCATTTTTTAGAGTTTAGAAATTACATAGGCCTTTTGCCAATTTCTTTGTACCTTTCGCGTGACTTAGGCAGCTAAGCAAACAGCTTCAACTAAGTGCTGCTACTGCATAGTTAACACTTCTACGGGGTTGCTTCTTAACCAGCTGTAAGGTGCTTGCGCTTCGTTGCGGACGTTTTCAATTGCAAATGTGTTTTCAGTGGCCTAAAAAAACGCAAACGCGGAACAAGGTTATTTGTTCCTGTTTGTCCGGCTTAAAAAACGCATGGTGTGGCCTGTCCCGAGCATCTCAGTATCGCTCTGCAGCAAATAAGATTGCGGAATTTGCTGATACGAACGCAAAAGGACCAGTCACGAAGCAAGAAGCGTGAATATTAATAAGCTGTTCTATGTGTTTCTCAGGTTGTCACTGGCTACAGCAAAGCAATGTGTGCGTATGTTAATCGTGATCTTAAGCGCTCGAAATACAATTTTACAAAATTATACTGTCCAGAAAGAAACCCTTTCAAACGACCCGGGTCACCCGGACTACGCGCCGAGCGTCTCGAGTTCGAGAAAGAGTAACCCTTGGTCACGGTGTAAAAAAACCCGTGGCCGAAGCATCCCTGGACGGGCTTGGGAGCTCCTGATTTACCACCATGATAACAAAACTTGCGTAAATATTTGAAGAAAAAAAAAACGGAACAAAGATTGCATTTAAGAATATTTGTTTTCCCTCGTGCTCGGTCTTGGGGTCCCATTCGACTCGCACCATACCGTCTATGGCCCACTTGATATTTTTCGGAGTTCATCTGTCTGAGTCGATGCGTGCATGTTTCTCTGATAATCACGCAATGTCTGTTTGTTAAATAAGCCTCGTCTGTTTCGCTAAAGCCAGAGAAACAATAAGATAACGACTACGTCGCTAAGTTTGCGCGTGTGTCACAGTAATCACGGAAAGTATTTTTTCGTCGAAAGTGCCATGTCTACTTTGTTATATCCAAAAAAAAATCAAATAATTAGAGGAACAAAAATTCAGATGCATACAGAGTCAGACTAACGACAATAAAACGTATTTGATGGGCTTATTGGTGTGGGATGGCCATAGTTTTTACATAAAATAAAATTTATTTCCCAAATCAAAGGTATTAAAAACACTAGTAAGTTTAGAGGTAGATACGCATGAAGTGTTAAGCCGTAAAGAAGTACATTGTAGAGTTTTAATTATATTTCACTAAGCACACCAAAAAGCAAGTATCAGTTTAACTTTAAAATTCAATGTAGAGGACGTGCGTTTCACGGCATAGTGAATAGCATATTTTTAACTTTTTACGAATGACGTTTTTTTGTTTTTTTTTGCAATACCTAACACCGGAAGCGAATTAATGATTTGCTTATAATTCACGCTGCGACATGTGGCGAAGAAAGTTGGTTAGCAGCTGATATTTGTTTTTCGATTCCCCCGTGTTTCGGCATAATAATCAGTTGTCACCTAATTTACAAAATAAAGCTTTTATTGGTTCATTATTTTTACTAGAGCTACACCAGAACCTAGATCGTGCATGGTTTTATCAGTAGCGTTGGGTGCGTTCACGAAATCATCACCCGTAGGTTATATGTTTTAGTGCCGATCTTTCGTTTCATACCAAGGACCGTTACTTTTATTTCGGTTCTCTAAGAACAAACAAAGTTAAGCAGACAAGCTTAGAATCAATTGAGCTAATCATGGATTATTCACACAAAATATCAATATCAATTCGCATATGCGTCGAAAAGATAATTATATTTCCCGCTTGGTCACTACATGGGAGTCATAGAACAATCACAAAGTTATAAAGAAATATATTACAAAAAATGCTTTTACTTGTTTGTCCACTAAAATTAATCAAATCAAAAACACAGTGCTGTCCTCTACTTGCTCTCATTCAGACAAATCTAGTGCACAAAGAGCTCACGTGCAAAGTGCACTGGCATGGGTGCACCGGAGACCTTAACAACCACTCACTGTGCAATATGCAGGCCCACCTCCTTTACCAACGCCTGTTCTCATCTTGTTTTCATCCATTAGGGTTTGCAATCCTCCAACTTAACGTGCGGCTGGTTTTATGTAGGGAGAGGCCTTTAAATGCGCCATGGGTTTGTGTAAGCTGGAGGAGGGAGACGACACTTCATGATAATTTGGTCTACGGAGGCACATATTTAGAAGAAGGCCCACTTGACGCAAGCTCTTTGGCGCTACTGGAAATGTCTATCAAAAGAGCGGTGCTAACCAGAGCGTCACGCACAGTCCTTTCTTTCTTGCTTTCTCTTGTTCTCTTGCGTGCTCTTGGGTCGTTGTGCTTTATGAGCGAAAACACGCTGCTGTTCAAATGACCTTCCAGGTGTGTGTGTGTATACAAATGTATCGTAGTCAAACGCAGAGGCGACGAAGATGTTCGTAACAGTCACAGGCCCTTGCAATCTGATTTGAGACGTTTATTTCGATTATGTATTTCACTCACAAAGTTTGTTTTGAATTTGATTTGGATGGTCGCTTATAGTTTGCTTCAAGGTCTCTTTTGGTATTTTTGGTGCTCGTATACTCTAGCTTTGTGGGTCTGTCGGGTGAACTCTGGGTAAGCAACTTTCACTCGTCCGGTTTTTGAAATTTGTGTAATGCGTTTGCGCGTCAAACACCAAAATAATGTTGTCGCCTGTGACTTCATAAGTTGCCACTATGTGGTTTGTATTATTAACTGGTGCACTTCTTAGAAGGTATTTTTTTGAAAGAGCTGAAAAATAGTTTTACTTCTCAACCGCTTATGCCATCGAGATTGAACAGCAGTTGTTCTTATGCCAGTGGGTTTTGACAGGGGGGTGTTTATGGACATTAATGAATATTTGAGCTACTAGGTAGTAAATATTGTATATTCGTATGTCAGAACACCAGGTATCACGAAAAAGGAACTTTGTCATTTTAGACCCGGTCTGTTTTCTAAGGGTATTTTTTCTCGGTTTTCCCTGGCGCTTCATCCTGAGTTCGCCCCAGTAGTTTAGAATGGCATCGGAGTACAAAGCTCATATATTATTCACGTAGTCTTTATAGGTGTTTTGTACAATGACTCTCTGGAAACTGTAGTTATTCCGTTTACGACAGGATGTAGAAATAGAAATTGGATTATACTCCTTGTTTAATAGAAGGATGCTTCGTGGTGTTATGCTCCTGTGCAATGTTGCGAATGGTGCTTTTGAGTCATCAGGAATAATGGACAGTAATGCCAGCGTGCCGTCAAAGGCCTAGTGTTTGCTTGCTGTACACTATTATGGTAATTTTATGCTTGGTCTGCAGTAAGAGTACCCCAGTTGCGGTCCTGACCTTCACGTCTGCTATCATTTAGCTCTTGTCTGCCATTCTTCACGTCAAAACAATAAACCTTTGTTTATTGTTTTGACGGATATGTATAATTCACCACAGAAACGCAGATTATTAACTAGATATTGTGTATTATAGTGATGTTAAAAAAAATAAGATGTTCCCTATACACTCGTCACAGTGCAACTTGTGTAACTTTGTAAATGGAAACCAGCGTACAACAAGACACCGAACGCGCGAAAGCAGTGTTTTTCGCTCATCTTTTTCTATTAGGAAGTCAAACATGGTACCATAAATTTGTTCCTGAAACACTTGCGTGAGATTCTTCACGCCCATTTTCACGCCGTCATGTGCACTCATTTCAAAGAAAAGAGTCGTGCCCTCAAGTGCATGCCCTCCTCGGAATTTCCTTGTGGCACTTTTCCTTTTTGACAGTGAATCGTGCGCTTTAGTCGACTCTTGGGGCATCTTTTAAAGGGGGACAAATCCCTCCAAACACAGGACGGGAATACCCGTGAGAGCTGAGGCGCGTTTCAGCTGTCCCATCTTTGCCACGGTCATGTCGAACGTTCTGGGGTAACAATATATTTTGCTGCCAGGTAGTTAGATATTTTCGCAAATGTCTCGGACAACAGTGCACACTTTTGTTCTCGAAACTATTCTAACGTGATTATTTTTATTGCGCTTTATCCCAATCAGCTGCTGATTCAGTTCTTGGTTGTGCACCCTCCTCCCACAAACACACGCACACAGACACGCAAACCTAATTTGTAATGCTGAAATACGCTGCAGGTACCGAATGACTAAATAAATAAATAAATAACAATCCGGTCATTGATTTTCTGCACAAAATAAAAAAGACGAGTGTTTACCTTTTTTATTACAATTTCCTTTTGGGTATTTTTCTGGTTGCACGTCAATTGTCTAAGAACTTTTTGCAAACGTTGAACTGATATATATGAAGAAACTTAATACATTAAAATGACTTACACGATGAGCTTTTAACAATAAACTCAGTTGGTCCAGGAAATAAAATGAAAGTGGTTGATGCGTAATACTTTGCGGGCGTCAGTCAACCTTCCTGGTATGGGGGTGGAGTCCTGGTCCCGATGGTGCTCGCCCGATGAGAGCCCCCGGGAAGTAGATAAGAAATAACTAAAAGCTGTTCGATCCCGCTGAACACCTTATGACGTTGGTTGGCTTTACAGTGGCCAGTGTGGTCACGTTTATCACGAGACAAAACAACATGAACTCAACATTGAGTTAAAATCAAAGAATGAATCCTTATACTTTTGTCCCCAGTCTCCGAAAATCGAATCGAATTGCGATATCCGAGAATCCTCTCGGCACTCCTTTTGTAGACTCGTAGGGGCCTCCTTTCCTCTCAAAGACCGTCCAATCCCTACAAATTCCAGCACTCCAACGTGGTACACTGTTACCCAATGGTCGGCGCGCTGTCAGCCTTGTGCTTTAACCGCCAAACCCAGATTCCTTAAGATAAATATTAGGGCGCAAACTGAGCTGGTGTACATTAAACATGATTCAAAAACCCAGAGACGGCAGGTAACGACACACACCCTCTTTCCTTCTGGAGTCATTGCCTGCATTTTTCCCAGTCTGGCTGGCGCCAAGAGATAAATTATTACATTGGTCAAAAAGTGACGATTTGACACTAAGCTGCGAAACCCTCTATACACAGGCACACTAAGTTAAAAGCCACGAGCAGCTCCAAGCGCGGACTCTCCAAGGGATCTGTCCGTGCAGCCTCCCGAAACCCGAGACGTTTCTTAATGACTGCGGGTGAAGCGTTCCCACCTCGCGGCCGCTATGCCCCCGCAAATGCTACCTCCAAAACGCCGACACTAACACAGAAAAATAAAAAAGTCAATGCCAATGCAACTATAGAAAGATAAACTTTTCTAAAAAAAAAGACACCTTAATTACGAAACAGAATTTCCACATACTTAACACCTCCCCACCAAGAATTTTGCAAATAGACTTGTTATTCGCGCAACATCAGTACACACTGTCCGTCACCTCGGAGACACCGCAAAGAGCAAGGCCCAGTGCCGTACAATCCAGATTCCACAATGTCCATATAGATATATGTAAACCCGCAAGTCGCAAAGCTCTACAGTACGGGTGCAGACACCACTAGACACTCTACTCCTAATAAAGTTCCTATTAGTCAAAATAAACCTAAAACTATACGACTTGAAGAAAATGAAATGCAGGATGCCCCAAGGAAGGAAAATACAGATAACTCTCAGCGTCTCTGCCAGCGCTTTCTGTAAGCTCTTTCGTGCGCCCCTTTAGGTGCGATATCTCTATGTCATATTTTTGTGACGCTAACGACCACCTCGTTAATCAAGCACTAGAGGATGTTGAGCGTGTCAGGTACGTCAGTGGATTATGGTCGGTCACAGCCCTGATTTTTGTACAATACAGCCAGGTGTCCAAGCGCCCCAAAGCCCAAACAGCAGCAAACGTCTCCCTCTCAATCGCTGACCATTAGGTCCGAGCGGCTGTCAGTTTTTTGCTCAGAAACACAGTCGGCCTCTGCACCCCCTCAAAGTCCTGGGATAGGCTCGCCCCAATCGCCCGCTCTAATGCGTCGGTGGTAAAGAAAAACTCCCTATTGACATCCGCGGTGGCCAGCGTCGGCACCGTAGCGAGTGCCGCCTATACCGAGCACAATGCCCGCTCTGCTTCCATGCTCCATGAAATGTTGTTCGGCATATGACGATTCGTGAGATCCGTCAACGGGCGCACTGGTCAGAACACCGTGCAACATATATAGTCTAGATAATAATTGAAGAGACCCCAGACGCTTCTGATATCCTTTTTCGTCCTAGGGGCCTTCAGGTCTGTTATTGCGCCCGTCCTCTCAGGGTCGGGGAAGTGGCCCAATGAACCCAGTACATGCCCCAGGTACCTCACCCTTGATTGTGCAAATTTTCACCTTTTAGGATTGGCTGTCAATCCAATTGCTGCAATGGTGGCGAGCACCCTCTGGAGGTGTTCTCAATGTTGCTCCTACGTCTCTGAGTATATTGCTACACCATCAATGTATGCGGATGCATAGATCCGGTGCTCTCTCAGTAGCTCATTCATCACCCGTTGAAAGGTGGCCACGGAGTTCTTTAGAACATAAGGCATCACCTTCCACGCATAAAGGCTACTTGGTGTTGCAAAAACAAGATAACGCTGCGACTTTTCCTCAACTGGGATCTGCCAATAGCCGCTTGTCATATCTAGGAGCGAAATATAGGGAGCCTTGGCTACATCATACAACAACTCTGTCACATTTCCCATCGCGAAACTGTCGGTTTCTGACATGGCGTTTAGCTGTCGGCAATTTATGCACATGCTTACCGTTCCGTCCTTTTTTTGCAGCGCGCACAATTGGGTGCACAAAGCTCCCCTCGATGACGTAGATAAAATCCCAATCAAGCAGTTTAGGAACCTGCCGCTCGACCTCGGCTTTAAGAGCGAGCGGTACTTTGTAAGCAAATGACTTAGTTGCTTTCGCTCCAGGTGCGAGAGTTACCCGATGGACCCCCACCTCACATCTTCCTGGTCGCTCGAAAAACACCGTCTGAAACCTCGTCAACAGCTGTTTTAGGTCCATGGTCGGACTCTGGGTCAGGTTCTCAGAGTCCGCGAGGATTTCTTCAAAACCAACGTCACTAGTATGTCCGCTTGGCACGCTTTCTACGTGTCCAAAGTCGTCATCCGACTCGAAGATCACGCCTACATTGATCGCGTGCACTATGTATCTCCTCAACTTGTTCGCATGCACTCAGTGCTCGTTCCTTTCAGCAAACGGACAATGTGACTGTCGGAGCGCTTTTGCTCTGTGACAGTGGCAGGTCCTAACCAGTTAAGTTGCAACTTGTTTGCCATACTTGTCCCGACTACGAGCACGTGTTCCCCTACTTCGAAGTTCTTCGGACGCGCTCTTAAGTTATACTTCTGGGCATTAGCACTTTGGAGAGCCTTGGAGTGCTTGT
This sequence comes from Ixodes ricinus, assembly GCA_037355805.1. Taxonomy (NCBI): domain Eukaryota; kingdom Metazoa; phylum Arthropoda; class Arachnida; order Ixodida; family Ixodidae; genus Ixodes; species Ixodes ricinus. The sequence continues at coordinate 38,599 of JAZHYW010022953.1, read as the reverse complement.
TCACAACTCGCACCGCTTCTGCCATTATGTCCTTTAAACTACTGATATACTCAGTTGTCCGTTTGTTTAAGCCTCATGGTAAGTCCATTTTCCCGTCCACGTTTTTCTTAGTATCGTTAACGGGCTCTGCGGCTCCCTGTTATACATCAGTTCGAATGGGGAGCTCCACGTGATTTCGTTAGGGACTTCCCGATACGCCCAGAGAAGGCAAGGTACATGAAGATTTTACTACCCTCCTTTCTCGCTCACTACGTGTCGAAGCATAGCTTGAAATGTGCCGCTCCAGCGTTCAACAATCCCGTTACTCTGTGGGCGGTCTGGTGCTGAAAACCTGATCTGCACACCGAGCCGGTCAAGGAGCTCCTTCGTGAGTTGGGAGTTTAACTTGATTCCCTGATCGCAGCAAATAAGCTCAGTCACCCCATAACGCGAAAACACGTCTACCAGCGCCTGGCATGTGGCTTTTGCCGTAAGTGAGCGCAGGGGCATGACCCCAGGCCATCACGAACACAGATCTACGACGGTTAATGCATACTTGTGGCCACGGGCAGAGCTCGGCTCGAGCGGTCCGATATAGTCCATGAAGACCATCTCAAAGTGTCGCTCGGGCCTTGTCCAGGGAGTGTTCGGGACCCTGTCTGTAACTTTTTTCGTGAGAATATCTCACACTCGTGACAAGCCTGTCAATGCCGTTCCACGTCGGCTGCCATCGTTGGCCAAAAGAGAGCACCTCTAATCCGCTGTTTAGTTTTTCTTTGCGAGAAATGCCCCCCCCCCCCCCACGGGGTGTCGTGTGCCAGCCGTAATACCTCGGTATAACGAGACCATGGCAGCACACGCTGCTTTTTCCATTTTCGCCTGACCACCTCCGCATGGAAGCTGAGCCCATTCTCGATTCTCATGCCGTGCGTACTACATCGCATCCGTTCCGACGAACTCTCTTGGGCACCGGCCATTTTTTGCTCTTCAGCAAGACCGATATCAGTGGTTGCGGCGACGGCACCGCCGCCACAGAGTCCACGACAGCATGGGTTGAGCTACCGCGGCATCCTCCTCCGGTACTGTAACACTTCCGACAAGCGGAGTAGACCGTTGAGCCGACCGCATAAATTCTGCTTGTCCTTGCTCCTTGGCGGCGATCTCCTTCGCCTCCTTGTTGAGCCGTTTTGGGGCCTGTTCTATCTCCTTGAGCGCGTCCGCCGTAAGGAGCGCATCAACCGCTTGAGCAAGTTAATCAGTTACAGCACACAAGATTGTCGCCTGAGGACTCATACCCTTACCAGCTAGTTTTAGGCCCAACGGAACGTACATTAGGTCGGCGGACACCTTGTGTCTGGACGCCCCCTCAGACTGACCTTGCCTTTCGCCTGGCGGCGTACCTGATCAATCACAATACTCGACTTCAGCACTGTTCTGTCCGCGCCCGAATCTAAAAAAAGCATGGAATCACGCATTTCCTGTTTTAAGAGTCAACCATGTCAGCCCTGTTGTCTCCTCGTCAGTTTTAGCTGCGGTAGGTGCTTCTGTCGGTTGACCCACCGGTCCTATACCGCCGCTCTCGCCGTAAGCTTCGGTGCTCCCGACCACACGGCCTCGGCATGCCCTTTATCTCCTACGGGCCTGTTCTGCGGACACTCGTTGCGATAGTGTCCTTGTTTCCCACATAAATGGCACCTGACTGCCCTCGATCGGTCTCATGTTCCTCTCCCAACTGTCCCCTTATTGAACCTCTGGTCTTGTTTTGGAACAAATGGCTTCCCAGTGCTCTGCTCACGTTTCGCGAGCCTTTCACGAGTCCCTCGTTTACTTTCCCCCAGCCTTTCATCTAGTTGCGCCAGCTCCTTTGGCCTTAGCCGGTACTTAGTCTCGTTTTGCAGGACATACATGCGCGCGTTTTTCGCCATGAGACGCTTCATTCGGTCTGAAATTATCATTTTGCGGAGCCCATCAACTGACTCAACCTCCCTGCTTTCTAAGTAATAGCCGAACATAATGTCGAGCTGAGTTGCGAACTGAGACCACGACTCCGCGCTCTCCTTGCGTGGTTTGTACCATATCCGCTTGTACTCTTCCGGAGCCATTTTAGCTCTGACAGGACCAGCTCGCGCAGCTCCATGAAAGAGAGCACTGTACCGCTGGCTCTACTAGCGACCATTGCTCTGGTCTTCTCTCCGAGAAACGGCAAAATGATCGCTCCTCGTGCTTCCTCGGGTATCTCACAGCTATTCATCATAGCGCTCTTAAACCATGCCGGAGCGAGCGCTCCTGTCTCCGGCATTTCTTTCTCGCTCTTCTTCTCTGCCGCTCATTTGGTCGTTGCGCATTTGGAGTGGAAACATGCTGCTGTTCAAATTACCTTTCACGTGTGCGTGTATGCAAACGCATAGTAATCAAACGTAGAAGTGACAAATATGTTCTTAACATTGACAGGATTTTGCGATCTAATTTGATATGTTTATTTTGATTATGTATTTCATTGTTTGACATTTGTTTTAAATTGTCATTCATATTTAGAGTTGCATCGGTAAAAATGTTTCTTTGCTAGCTTGCTTCAAGATCTCTTATGATATTGTTGGTGCTTCTATACTCTTCTTGTGTGGCTCTGTTGGGTGAGCTCTTGGTGAGCAACTTTGATTCGTTAGATTTTTGAGTTTTGTGAAATGCTGGTGCTTTTCGCGTCAAATACCAAAATATTGTTGGAGTTTATGATTGTATAAATTGGCGCTATGTGCGTTCCATTATTCACTGGTGCACTTCTAAGGACATTAATTGTTTCGAAAGAGCTGACAAATAATTTATTTCTTTAACCGCAAAGCTTCACGTTTTCAAATGTGCCATCTAGACTGAACTACAATTGTTCTTGTGACAGTGACTCTTGACCTGGGGGGGGGGGGTGTTTATGCACCCTAATGCATATTGCCACGCGCGCAGCTCACCGAGAAGGCAGCGCACACGTGGCCTTATAGCAATAAAAAAAAGCGCACACGTGGCCTAACGGTTATCGCTCTTGCCTTCCACGCAGAAAGCCAGGGTTCGATTCCTGGCCTTTGATGCGCATTTTTGTCGACTCTAATGTGATGCTCTGGTAAATTCAAGAACTTTATTGCTGATTCGAGGTTAAAATGTTCTACACCCCGAACCTTCAACGCCGATTGTTCCAGAAGCCCACGCGTGTACAAAAGTGTTGTAACGCGAGAAACAAGCGCTGAGCGAGTAGCGCGAGGGCCTGTGACATCACGCTCGTGACATGGGCTGCGTTCGTCGCGCGCGTGAGACATTATCGTTTGGTTAGCTCTGAGAACGAGCTGGACGCCATAAAGGTTCTTCTGGTTTGGATCGTCGTGCTTCGTTGTGGTTATTACATTGGCGACGAGGATCGGTTACGCCTGCACTGGTCTGCCAAGCGTCGCGTAAGGAAAGCGACAGCAAGTAATGGGAAGCCGTCAACGTTCAGAGAAGGCGGCCGGGGACCAGGCGTCAGCAGTGGAATTCGAACGCACGTCGGGAAAAGCAGCGACAAGATAAGTACCTGCTTGGACGTTTCTTGTGCCTATTGAAGTAATGTCGAGACTAGGCAGACTCGACGAGTACGACCCAAAGATCCAGGACTTCGAATCTTACCTGGAACGCTTCGAATTTTTCGTCAGCGCAAACGAAATAACTGCAGCGAAAAAACTAGCGGTGTTTTTAACACTAATTGGGGCAGAAGCATACGAAGTCCTGAAGAAGTTGGTAGTTCCTGCACTTCCAGGGCAAAAGACGTATGAAGAAGTCAAGGCTCTTTTAAAGAACCACTACAGCCCGAGGACTTCAGTCATAGCCGAGAGAGGCAAATTCAACCGGCGGACCCAATTAGACCACGAGTGCGTGGAGGACTTCATTGTCGAGTTGAAACACCTCGCTCGAAAGTGCAATTTTGGAGGATTCCTTCAGGATGCGCTGCGTGATAGATTTGTGGCAGGTATCCGGTGTGAGGAAACTCAAAGAGCTCTGTTCGCGGCGGATGACTTAACGTTTGAAGGCGCCTGCAAGATCGCCCGTGGCAGGGAGTTGGCCGCCAAGCAAAGCGCTGCCTTACAAGTAGGAAGCCGAAGCGATGCTGTTAGCACCTCTGTCAACACCGTTAAAACAGAAGCGAGGTCGAAACCCAAGACAAGGAGTTTGACGTGCGGAAAGGACAGAAAACAAAAATGTGACCGCTGTGGCAAGGCACATGCGTCAGAGAATTGCTGGTACAAGACTTACACCTGTAAGCGATGCTCAAAAGTGGGCCATCTTCAGAAGATGTGTCGAGTAAACCAAGAACCACTGACGACCCATCTAGTATCTGAGTCATCAGAGGAAGAAGAGTACATTTTGCACAACTGCACAGCGGATTCGACGATAAAGAAAGGCTACATGGGGACTGTGAACGTCGAAGGACAAGACTTGCCAATGCAGGTTGACACGGGGGCCGCCGTCACCGTAATGCCCGAAAGCGTGTACAAGTCCAAGTTTTCACACGTCAAATGTGAGTCGACGCCACTCGTGTTAAAAACTTACACGGGACAGAGAATGCAGGTCTTAGGACAGTGTGATGTAACTGCATGCTATGAAGGGCAATCTGCTAAGTTGCCCCTTATCGTGGTTCGTGAGTGTGAACGGAAGCTTCCTGTGCTTCTAGGACGGAACTGGTTAGACAAGTTGCAGCTGAACTGGAATTCTATTTTCAGCTTAAGCGCAGAAGACAGGGTAGCTAAACTACGCAACAAGTTCCCGCGCGTTTTTTCTTCTACGCTCGGAGCTATCAAAAACTTCGAAGCAAAAATAGTCCTGCAAGCTGGCTGCTCACCTGTGTTTTGCAAAGCCATGCCAGTATCTTTCGCGTTACGTGACGCGGTCGAAAAGCAGTTGTCTGAGCTCGAAACGCAAGGCATAATACAGCCAGTGAGTCAAAGTGACTGGGCAACTCCGCTGGTAGTGGTGCCAAAAAAGAAGGTAACAAACTAAGGCTCTGTGGTGACTTCAAGGTCACAGTTAACCCAGTACTGAAAGTTGTCCACTATCCGCTTCCACTGCAAAAGGAGTTGTTCACTGCGGTTTGTGATGGCAAAGTGTTTTGCGTGCTGGATTTATCCTCCGCATACCAGCAAGTGTTGTTAAGCCCAGAATCCAAACCCATCCTAACAGTGAATATTCATAAGGGACTCTATCAGTACAATATACTTCCCTTTGGCATCGCCAGCGCCCCAGCTTTGTTCCAGTCATTAATGGATAAGGTGTTGATGGGACTAAGCAATGTAGATTGCTACATTGACGACGTAATTGTCACAGGACGAGACATGGACGATTGCCAACGTACACTTGAGTGCGTCTTGGAACGATTAAACGAGCACAACATTACTCTCAAGCAAGAAAAGTGTAAGTACTTCCAAAACTCGGTGTCTTATCTCGGACACAAACTGAGCTCAGAGGGTATCTACCCAACAGAAGGAAAAGTGAAGGCAATCATCCATGCACCACAGCCCACAAACACCACAGAGCTGAAAGCCTACCTAGGGCTGCTAAACTATTACGGAAAATTCTTGAAAAATGTGGCATCAGTGGCAGAGCCATTGTACCGGTTACTGAGGAAGGACAAAAGATGGGTTTGGACCAAGCAGTGCAGCGATGCGTTCGACGCCACGAAGCACCTGCTGATCAACAGCCGCGCACTCACTTATTACGACGTTCGCAAGCCGCGCTGGGTTTGCAATGTGATGCGTCATCGTACGGCGTTGGAGCTGTCATTTTCCACGTGATGCCGAATGGCGAGGAGCGTCCGATTGCATTCGCTTCGCGAACACTGACACCCGCAGAAAAGAATTACGCGCAGGGAGAAAGGGAGGCGCTCGCTGTTATATTCGGCTTAAAGAAATTCCACAAGTTTCTGTTTGGTCGACAGTTCGTTCTGTACATGGACCATCAGCCACTTCTAGGGATTTTGGGACAAAACAAAGCGACTCCTTCCCAAGCAGCTGCTAGGATGCAAAGGTGGTCCCTGATTATGTCAGCGTACCGGTACACTCTTAAATACCGTAAGGGCACTGAAACAGAAGTGGCTGATGCCTTGTCTAGGCTACCTGTCTGTTCGACGTCCAGAGAGGAGGAAGCTGAATGTCTTTCGGTTTTTGAGTGCACTCCCCTGACAGCCCGAGATGTGGCCAAAGCCACGGCACGAGATGCCACACTTTGCAAAGTTCTAGAGTACACCAGATCTGGCTGGCCAGGAGACGTCGCTGACAAACTTCAACCGTACTACGTCCGGCGTCTCGAACTTTCAATTGAGCAGAGCTGTCTCACTTGGGGATCGCGGGTTATCGTACCCGAGAGCTTGAGACCACCGGTTTTGACGTTGCTTCATGAGGACCACCCCGGAACCAGCCGAATGAAGATGTTCGCTAGAAGCTTTATTTGGTGGCCCGGATTAGACAAAGCTGTCGAAGAGTACGTGAAGCTATGCAAGGTGTGTCAGGTCGTACAGCCGTCGGCGCAGCCTATACCACTGCACCCGTGGCCATACCCTTCGAGGTGTTGGCAGAGGGTCCATATTGATTTCGCGGCAAAGGGTCCCCATAACTTTCTTGTTTTAGTGGACGCGTATTCCAAATGGGTTGAAGTTTGGTTAATGAGCACTACCACTGCTACTCTAACAACCACCAAACTTCGCAGTGCCTTCGCTGCCTTCGGCTTCCCCGAAGAAATTGTGAGTGATAACGGGCCACAGTTTGTATCTCAGGATCTGGAACGTTTCTTGACCCAAAATAACATTACATACACAAAGACTCCGCCTACCACCCAATTTCAAATGGGGCTGCCGAACGTCTTGTGCAGACTACAAAGCGGGCACTGCTAAAGCAAGTGCTGTCTCACGCTGAGTCGGAGAAAAAGAATCAGTGCAGGAAGGGCTTGACAACTTCTTGATGAGCTATAGAAACACCCCTCATTCGGTGACTGGAAACACTCCAGCTGAACTCTTCTTGAAACGACAACCAAGAGTGAAGTTGTCTTTCATCAAGCCCGACTTTGTAAAAGACATGAGTGAAAAACAGCTGAACGTGAAACAGCAATGCGACAAGCACAGGGGCGCAGACCGTGCATTTGACCTGGGGGAAAGAGTGTGGGTGAAATGTGTGCGAGGTGAGAGCGTTCCCTGGGAGGACGGTGAATTGGCACAAATTGTGAGTCCGGTGACATATATTGTGCGTGTGGCCGGTCAAACGCGATTCGTGCACGCTGACCACTTGCGCCGTTCTTCGACACGACCACATGAGGCTTCATTCTTGCTTCCGCCACACGAAAAATCGTACCCGACTCAACAGCACGAGCAGCCAGCCACCTGCGATGACGAAAACAAATGACCTAGACAACGAACTGATGTCCGATATCGCGACATGTGCAACACCTTCGAGGACTGATTCGGTGACGTCTCCGCCTGATGCGACGCCGCCTGCAGGTTCGTCACCTTCAGCAGAAAATCAAGACCAGCCGTACGTTGAGTAACGCCGAAGTGCGCGTGTGCGTCATCCTCCCGACTGGTTCAAACATGCAGATTCTGAAAGTGATCAGCAGGTCCTGACTACAAAACAGCATACACTTGAGAAAACTTATGACACTGTACGCGCAAAAGCTTGCTTCGTTTTAAATATAGTATTATGAGTGTACCACTGAAAGGATACTGCTTAAATCTAGTTCTTTGGAACATCTAGCAATACGTTTCGTAAGACTTTTTTATTTCCTCGGTGAGGGCATTGAGAACGAGGGCTTTCTCAAACAAAATACGACGGGGCAAGATAGCTGCCGTTCAAATATGACTGTGCTTGAGCCTCGGGCAACGTCTCCATGTTTAGCCTTCCCGGACGCTGAGTGAATGCGTCACAGGTTTCTGCTGTGGGAGCTTTGTCGAAAAATGTTCCACTTTTCTCCTGCGCACAGATGATGCGAGATCTCGCGGCCTCTGTGTTTGTCCTGGGCCTTTCATTACACACTGGTAGGTTTCAGTGTTCTGTACGGCAACAAAGCGACCCAAAATTTGCAAATAAAACACGGGTCGTCGATTCCTCCTTCGTGGGATATCAGACGCTTACAATTCAAGCTCGCGTTTGAGTTTGTGGCCCGCGGGACGTGATTTCGAGCAGAATACCAACTTTTTCTTTCAGCTCCGCTGTGCGAATGCCGCCTCGTAGCAGACGAACTCCCGTCGTCTGCTCCCGCCCTCGCCTGGGCGAGGCATGACGGGATTGTCGGCGCTAGAGAGCTCAAAGGCAACGTACAGCGAGCGGCGTGAACGCTCGCCTCACCGCGCTGTCTCGTGCTCTCGTGCACCGCCTAGGGATCACGGGGGATTTTTCGTCAAAAGTTGTGAAGTTGAGAGCGCGCAGGGAGGAGGAAACTTTGCGGCGTTCTTTTGGTCACTCCCCCGCTACGTCAAAAGCGAAGAATGTTTTGCTCCACGAGTTTAGCTACCCAGGTCGCGCATTAGGGGGGAAGATTGTTGTAACGCGAGAAACAAGCGCTGAGCGAGTAGCGCGAGGGCCTGTGACATCACGCTCGTGACATGGGCTGCGTTCGTCGCGCGCATGATACATTATCGTTTGATTAGCTCTGAGAACGAGCTGGACGCCATAAAGGTTCTTCTGGTTTGGATCGTCGTGCTTCGTCGTGGTTATTTTTGTCCTGGCTTTTGATGCGCATTTCTGTCGACTCTAATGTGATGCTCTGGTAAATTCAAGAACTTTATTGCTGATTCGAGGTTAAAATGTTCTACACCCCGAACCTTCTACGCCGATTGTTCCAGAAGCCCACGCGTGTACAAAAGGTTCTCCGCGTGGCAAGCCGGAGTTAGTTTCGCCCCAGCGTTCGATCCAGCTCTTACGCCGACTTCGACGCCCGCCACGCTCTGTTGTTATCCTCTGTTTCCCTTTCGTTTTGGGCACAAGTTCGCTTCATTAAACGTTCAGTTTACTCAGTTATTCGCCGCCTCATCACTTGTCGTTCAGTGAAAATATTTAAGCTTCTAGGCAGCGCTTATTGTTTATTCGTTTGTCAAACATCAGGTATCAGGAAACGGGAACTGGGTCATTTTAATCCCAGTTTGTTTTCTAGCGGTAAGTTGTTGTTTTTTGTCCCAAGCCCCTCATTATGATTTCGCCCCTGTTGTTTAGAATTGCATGTGAGAAACAAACATATCTAGTATTCACGGACACTTTATACGTGTTTTGTTCAATGACTTTCTGGAAAATATAGTTTTTCCGTTTACGATGGGATATGTAGGCAAATTGGATTATACTCCCTGCTCAATGGAAGGTTGCTTCGTGATGTTGTGCTCCTGAGAAATGTTGCTAATGGTTCTTTTTGAGTCATCAGCTCTAATGAACAATGAATGTCAGCGTGCCCTTAAAGACCCAGTCGTGTTCGCCTGCTGTAGACAATTATATCAATATTATGATTCGACCGCAGTTGAGATACTTCAGGTGCGGTCCTGACCTATACATCTGCTTTTATTTCGTTGTGGCCTGCCGTGATTACATACGTCAACACAATAAACTTTTGTTTTTGTTATTATGAACATGTACAGTTCACCACAGCACCACAGATTATTTGCTAGGCCGTGCGTATATCTGTGACGTTAAGAAATGCAATTTTCAATTTTTTCGCTGATAGTAGCCACAGTATTCCTTATGTAACTGTGTAAATGGAAACCAGCGCACAAGAGGGCACCGAACCCATGCAAGCAGTGTTTTGAGCTCCTAGTTTTCCTCTCAGGAAGTCAAACATGGTACCACAAATGTGTTCCGGAAACACTTGCGTGACATTCTTCACGCCCATTTTTACGCCGTCATATGCACTCATTTCCAAGAAAGAAGTCGTGCCCTCAAGTGCATGCCCTTCTGGGAATTTCCTTCTAGCACTTTCCCTTCTTGACAGCGAGTCGTGCGCTTTCGCCGACTCTTGGAGCATCTTTTAAATGGGGACGAGTCACTCCAAACACAGGACCTGTATGCCTGCGAGCAGCCGAGGCCCAGCGTTTAGGCCGTCCCATTTTTACCACGGACATCTGGAAGTTTCAGGGGTAGCACCATGATATTTCGCTGGCAGGTGGTCAGATATTTATCCAAATGTCTGGGACAACGGTTCGTATTTTTGATGTCAAAAATATTCTCACGTAATTATTTTTATTGTGCTTTATTCCCATTACCTGCTGCTTCATCTCTTTGTTGTGTGCCGCCTCCCCCTTTCCAGGCCAGCACATATACACACATGCACAATCTATACTGCTGAAATGGGCTGTGGCTACCAAATGACTAAATAAAGGTAATAAATAACAATCGGGTCAGTGCTTTTAAGCCAAAAAAAGAGTGGTCATTATTTTTATTGATTATAATAGTCTTTTGAATATTTGCCTGGTTGCACATCAGTTGAAAAAAAAGAAGCTTTGCAAAAGTTACACTGATACTTATGGATAAATGGGGTAGATTAAAATGACCTCCGTTATAAACTTTCAAAAATAAAATCAGTTGGTCTAGGAAATAAAAAAAATGGTTGATGCGTGACACTTTGTGGGTGACCGGCGGTGAAACACATGTCAATCACCAAGAGTTTTGTCCTTAGTTACAAAATGGCCGCCACTGCCGATCACCAAGGTAAAATCCGTTTTAGTCTCACGGGTGCCAGCTACAGCTTTGTTCAGTCTCGCATTAGACATAAAGTGGCTTGCTTGATTTAAAATCCTTAAACGGTACTCGGTTCGTTCATTAGCAACTGCATATCCCCTTGTGAGGCAAATGAGAACTAGCTCTCAAGAGTAGGCAGCCTGAAAAGCTAAGTATTTACGAATGTATTTGTCGACTGACTGAAAGTGGAAGTTACATGTGTATTTTGTTGTCTGCAAAACTTAAGGTAAGGTTTTGTATGCGAAGCGGAAGCTTAATCCCTCTTCATTTGATGTCAAAATCACTACATTATCTTGGTCAGGCCTGTTCTGAATATGGTGAATATATAAAATATTGAAAAATTAGAAGCGTAATACGTGTCGAGCTTATGCATTTCGCCTTATTTACAAGTATAATAAAAGCGAGTTTATGACTGCACCATACAAAAAGAATCCCATTGGATTTTCGTAGTTTACAGCAAGGTGCAAATTGTCTACCCGTGACTGAAAGGTGACATTAATTCGGACCTTTCAATGTGTTTAATTTTCATAATGACATTGGTTCTTCATTTTCATATTTATTATCGTGTACTTTCGAGGAATAGGTCGGCTTTTAAAAACAACTGTAGACTCATCCCCCGTTAAGCTATATTTATAGATATCTGGTGTGAAGTAATTGAAGTAATATTAACAAAATGTTTCTAGCATATTGCATTGATGGTGTAGCAGTTGTGCTTATATTTCTAGCTTGTACTCTAACAATGTCGAAAAGTGGGGTTGATACTACTTTGTGCTCATTTACTTATTCTAGCCCCCGTGCTAAAATTTAAAAAGTTGGAAGTGGTATTAAAATATATATTCGGTGTAAAAGAAATTAAAAAAACACATTGTATTTTCTTCTGTCGTTCACTCATACCGTTCAGACCCTTCACCCTGATGCATTTGCGGGCCTCAATCGTCTAAGCCGAACCCTGCTCACGAATTGAATCCGAGCACCGCTGGGACAGCGCTTGGTAACAGTAGACCTGTCGGCGAATATTTGGTATCGCCTATATAACCCGTTCCCCATTTCCAAAACTCCTAATGGCAAAAATATATGCTATGAAGGTCGCATGCTGGAAGTGTAGTTGCACCTGCTGCAATCGACTGGCTTGTGTGCGCTTGAGAAGTAGGGTAAGTAACTAAAACAAAATTTTGCTTTAAAAACTTTGCGGTTCCTCGCAAGGACTGGCAAGTAAACCGCGGCAGTAGCCGAGGCGCTGCCCACTGTGCTATACACTCCGCGGCACACACTCGCACTGCAATGTATAAACGTTTGCGGACTTACGCCGCGCCAAAGTTAGACAACGGTGTGGATGGGACAGGGTGACGTCACGTGACACTACGACATCATCTGATACCATAATGTCACGTGGTATCATGCCGTCACGTGACATTGCGGCATGATACGACGTGGGCACGTGATTCTGTGACGTTATGTGACAGTAAACTCTCGTCAAACTTCGCGGACTAATGTTTCAGCTAAATTTCCAAGGGGATGCTGTGACGTCAGGTGGCGCTGTCAATCTTTGCTAAATTTAGCAAATGATTTTACCCGCAAAAAGCTGCGGGCCACCATCTACACCTATTTACAGAGGAACACACCTAATATACGCCGCGAAACGTCTCCAATAGTGGCTACCGCCTTAAGAATTACTGCTGCAGACGCCCACACAATGAGCCAGTGATAACAGTGCCCGTGCACAGTACGTTCATAAGCATTGCCAATACATGTGCGTGATCGTAATAAACTTTGGAAGTCTTCGTCTGTGAAAGAAGACATGACAACTTGTCCTGAGCACAAGCCAGAAGAGCGGGTTCCAATGCGCTTCTGGGGTACAAAGCTGCCGCGACACACAGAGTACGATTCGTTTCGCTGGTGTAACCAAGAAAACAACCAACCAGATTTTCCGGGTTTTTGTATTTTAGGGGTTAGGAAGGGAGCGGGGGAATGAACTAAAACCAAACCAATTTCTGACCAGGTGTTCATGAAAAATCATGGTTTTTTAGGATCACCATTTAGTAAAAGTTGAAACATCATTTCAAAGTCTCTTTAAGTTGAATACGGCTCTTCGTAGAAACCACGACCCCGTGTTGTTTTCTCGGGGTAGTTAAAGCACAAAGCTGCACAATAATCAACAAAATGTGGTTAGGCAACAGTAGTTAGATACACTTTCTGTAATCAAATACTTCCAAAGTTAAACAAAAGTTTAGTAACTCCAAATATAATTTAGTTACATTTGTGCACTAAATTGTAGCTAAGTTTCTGCCATAGTTCTTATCAATACCTGTTTAAAAAAGGTGTTGATTTTAGGCTTACTACATGAACACCACCGTGACAAAACCGCTGAATGGAAATAGAACGGTGCCTCCATCTTTTCCGCATCGGAAACTGAATCTTTTTGACCAACAATCGAAACTCGCTTTGACGTAATGGGGTGACTGAAGGGAAACTGAAACGTAATTTATCTACTCTACTCGAGAAACTGTTACTGCATTAAGAAAAAATTTATAGAAGTGCAGTCACGTATATCTGTACCCAAGTACAGAAAACGTGTAACTGTAGTTGGCACCTAATTACATTCTGGCTCAGTAACTTTAACGGCAACTCAAATAATTTTTAGGATAACTTCGAGAGTTATACAATGTTTTCAATTTGCACTAGAAAACAGTTAGTGCTCTAACTAAGGGTCAGTGGTCAAAGTACCGTTAATGATTTGTATTCAATATGCATTTTGAAACGATTAGCATCAAACTCTTACTTTATTAATAGGAAGATTTAAAGGGACTGTATGTTATGCACACTTGTTTGCTTAGATGAAAAACAAACATTACAGACTGAGCATCTTCAATTCGGAGCGCTAAAGTAAAGTCATTTGGATCCAATAAAGAAGTAGCAAGATATTCGAAACCGTGTCTAATAATTCCTCGTGAAGCAAGCTATCCTTCGCCTTGGGAACATTTTTTAAGAAACATTTGCATATATCAGAGCTAAGCGCGTTCTATTATTTTGTAACTTCATGATCCAAAAAAGTTTTTTACAAAGCAATGACAATCGTTATTATGCTGACAAAGCCGGAGAGCACAGAACGTGTTGTGAATGAGCTGGGCACATGTGTGTGTGTGTGCGTGTGCGGCGTGACGTGACGTCATGGGGTCACATGGCTGTGACACCACACGACGTCATGATGTAATATGACGTCAGGGTATTACATGATATCACGATGTCATGCGACCTCATGACTACAGGTGAAGTAATATGGTGGCCCATGATGTCATAGCGCCACGTGACATCATCATAGGAAGTAATATCATCGCGTTACGTGACACCGTGATGTCACGATGTCAATGATGTCATGGTGTCACGTGACTTTATGACACCCCGTGAAGATATGGTGCCACGTAACGTCATAATGGTGACGCGAAGGATTACGACGTCACGTGGTATCACGACATATTCATAGCGTCATTATGACGCCACCGTGATGTTATGACTTCGCAAGACGTCACCATGCTGTCGTGAAGTGGCATGACATCACATAGACGTTAGGTGAAGTCAAGACGTCGGGGTGAGATCATGACGCAACGGTGATGCCGTCACGGCGTCATAAAACGTTACAATGACATCATAACGTCACGACTTCACAGTCTTTCCTCACGGGACTCCGTGACAGGTCTTCATGACAGGTCTTTATGGTGGTTCTCTCGCTGATTTTGACTGATAAAACAGATTCTTTGTTAAAGCATGGAATGTTTCCCTCGTTGGTATTAAAGAATGATAAAGCAAGCAATGCATTTAGGCAATCGGTTGGAAAGGTACGGATTTGGGTTTGTCGGACCAGTTGAACTGGTCAGCTAAGAATACCTACGATCACTGCTTTGTAGGCGTGTGGGACAGACGACACATGTGAGTTCCACAAAAACATGTTGTCTTTATGCATCCAAGTTTTGGGCTGCGCCACCTTGTCTTTCCAAGGGCTCAGAGCATACGCGATTTGTGCATTGTAGCCCTTGCAACTACTTTTAAAAATAAACAAATCAAAGGACACTGCGCCCGTCTGTGTGCAGTTGTTTAAAATACAGGAGGACAAACGGTCACAGCTACGCATCTTCTTTTCCCACTTGCGACAAGCCTTGTTCATATTTCGTACCGTTCTGGACTTCGTTCACGTGACAAAACTTGCTAATTGTGTGTAACTGCTTTACGAGTCAAGATGGCATTCCTACCAACTCTTTCCATTTATGTCACTATATCTTAGATATAAAAATATTTATTTGCATGAGATCGTTACCCTGGATGGTGTGCGTGGACGAAAAGAAATACTAAAACTCGTTCATAAGTGCATTTGACCAGCCCGCCACCCAGGATTATGAGATATGCACAAGGGAAGGATGATGCGGTCTTCTGAACATAGCAAGTACCTTTTTTTTCCTCTGGAAGCCCCCAACCTCCAAATGGAACTGAATGTTACTCCTAACTGTTTTTTCTAACGTTTCATCCCCCTATTTCTTATTGAGAGGAAAGACCCAGTTCACATATAGTATATACAAACACATCTTTTGCGAACACCTCATAGCAGGGCTACTCAACTCAAAAAGAAGTAATATTTATCCATAAACGCCGAAAGAGCACAAAATTGTCATCTATATCCACACATAGCCATTCGTAGCCATTTGAAGCCAATCTGTTAAAAAAATAGATGACAATAACCAAAATAGCCACATGAAGCCATTCATGTTTGTAGACACAGAAATAGCTAATAGTTATCAATACTACTCACTTAGCCATGTGTAGCCAACTCATACCAAACCAGGTCAGGAATAGATGTTTATAGTGAATAATAGCTAATCCAAGCCAACCAAGTAAAGAATAGATGAATATAGCCAATACTAGCCACTTGAAGTCATTCAACTCTGTACATGCTCCAATTGCATAAATTGTCAATAATAGTTACTGATAGCCATGTATAGCCATTTCAAGCAATTCTAATAAAATAGATGCCTATAGCCAATAATAACCATTTTAACTCATATTAATTCATAAACACCGAAGTAGTACGGAATGGTCAACTATATTAGCGAATTGTTATGTGTAGCCATTTGAGGCAAATCTGTTCAGAAATAAATGCCAATAGCCAAAAATATCCACACGAAGCCACACATGTTTGTAGGCCCAGAAATAGCTAAAAATAATAAATACTAGTCACTTATAGCCATTTGTAGCCAACTCAAACCAAACCAGGTCAGGATTATATGTTCATAGTCAATAACAGCCAATTCAAGCCAATTAAGTCAAGAATAAATGCCTATAGCCCATAACAGCCAGTTGAAGTCATTCAACTCTGTACGTGCTCCAATTTCATTGTCAATAATAGTTGCTGATAGCCATGTTTAGCCATTTCAAGCGAATCTAATAAAAATAGAGGCTTTTTGCCAATAATAACCATTTGATGTAATTTTAATCCATAAATACCTAAGTAGTACGGAATGGTCAACTATAATAACGAATTATAATAATTATCAATATTTCTCATAGCCATTTGCAGCCAATTCAAGCCAGCCAGGTCAGGAATAGATGCTTATAGTCTATAATAGCCAATTCAAGCAAACCAAGTAAATAATAGATGCCTATACACGAACTCAACTCTCCTACGTCACGCCGCGGTGGTGGCGCGTCGGGCGCACTTCCGGTCTGGGGCGGTGGGCAGAAGTCGCCGTGCGAGACATGCATTCCTGTGTCCTTTTAGAAGAAATCAGACAAAAAACCTGCCTTCTCGTCAAAATGCTGCGACGGGGGCTGTACCAAGAGAGTCTGGAAAGGTTTGAAGATCAGTTTTCATGTGTTTCTGCCCCCTCCGTTCGTCCGAGAACGTGGATAGTAGCCGTGAAAAGGGCAAACCAGACGCTGTCGAACTACGATTGCTTGTGCGGGCAACAATTTGTGGTCGCCAGATGTATTTGTTTTGTTCCAACATGAACGAGAGAAAACCGCCAAGTTATCCGGACCACCCACGGGTTCAGTGCGTCTTCAAATTCACACGGCCGCCTGATCGTTCGAACTTTCGTCTGCTCTTTCAAACTTGTCTGCTTTTTGTCGTCTGCTCGTTCAAACAGAAGCGGCCCATAGACCACACTTTGACCCGGTGATTGCAATAAGAAGTAATTGCAGGCCTCAAAAGACTTAAGTAGGCTCGGTGGAAACAGTAGATACAAGATGTTGATCATTGGTACCAGTGGCCATCACCGACTTGTTACGCTTGGTCTGTTCCCGCTTCCGATTTTCAGTATCGACGTCGATCATCGCCGCTACCTTCTACACTTTTGCAGCACGAGCGACGTCGCGACCGAAAATAGCTAGAAGAATCTCATGATGGTTTTGGCATCCATTCTGCGGCGTTCATGCGAATGAATCGCCGCACGTCAAATTATTTACGCAAAGTTTAGCAGCGTAACGAGCCTTGGTAATTTCGCTCAAGCGATTAAAGTGGTAAGACATTGCTATGAGGACGTAGAATCGACAATTCCAACGCGAAAAAGAGTATGCAGACTCACACAGACACCGACAACGTGACATTCCAATGGTTTGTTGACGCGGGACGCGGTGCTTCTTGCCCGCACTCCATTGCGGATGCGTTCGAACTGTCGTCTGCTCTTTCAAACTTGTCTGCTTTTTGTCGTCAGCGCGTTCAAACGACAGCGGCCCGTAAACCAAACGTTGACCCGGTAATTGCGATAAGAACTAAGTGCAGGCCTCAAAACACTTTTGAAGGTTGGTTAGGGTAAGTAGGCTAGTGTAAACAATAGATACAAGGATATGTTGGTCATTCTTATCAGTGCCATCACCGACTTGTAATGCCCGATTCTACTTGCGGTTTTCAGTATCGACGTCCACCATCTCAGCTACGGTCCACACTTTTGCAGCCAGAGCGACGTCGCGACTGAAAATAGCGATTAGAATCTCATCGTTGGAGTCAGGCCTTAGCGCCCATTCTGCGGCGTCCACGTGAAATTAATCGCCGCACGTCACATTATTCACGCAAAGTTTTGCCCCGTTAATTTTGCTGAAGCCGCTCAAGTAGTCAGACATTGTTAGGAGGACGTAAAATCAACAATTCCAACGCGAAAAAGAGCACGGGGACTCCCACCGACGCCGACAACAACGAAATTCAATGGTTTGTTTATGGGCGACGGCGGGCTTCTTGCCCACCGTCCACCGCGCATGCGCGGCGCCGGTGGCGTCCGCTAGGGGCGCTCCTGTTTGTTTGTAAACATGAGTTGGTGTATAGCCAATAATAGCCAGTTAAGTTAATCAAATCCATACACACTTCAATTGCATAAATAGTCAATAATGGTTGCTGATTGATAGCCATTTCAAGCCGACTCGGCCAAGAACTACCCATAGCCAATAGTAGCCACTTGGATCCATTTATATTCAAAAATTCATTAATAGCACATTTCGAATCACGGAGATAGCAAGCTTCTGGAGGCGACATGACACCACCAGAAATGAAGCCAAGTATGGAGGGACACTCCCCAACTATGATTAAAACCACAGCTGTTTTGGTCACCCTTGGGTGCCTGTAACGTTTAAAAGCTTCCTACCTTTATGTTGCCAATAATAGTCACTAATCTTCATACTGAAGCATTTTACGGCTATATTGTTAAGAACAAATGCTAATTGCCAACAAAGACCACTTGAAGTCATTTTCATTTATAAGTATGGAAATAGCAGAACAATGCAACTAAAAAAGCACTTATAGTCATTTGTTGGCAATTCAAGCCAACCAGGTCAATAATGTATTCCTACAGACAATAATAGCCAGTTGAAGTCAATCAAATCTATGAACCCACCAATTGCATAAAATGTCAATAATTGCGACTGAGAGTCATGTATAGCCACTTCAAGCCAACCTGATCAAGGACATGTTCCAATAGCAAAAACTATCTACTTTAAGTTAATTCCACTCCTGAAACGCCAATGTCTCAGAAGTGGGATTAATAGGTGCTGATAGTTATTCAGAGCCAAGTGAAACTGATCTGGTCAAGTATAGGTCCCAAAAACCAATATGAGCTACTCCAAGTCAATCTCACCTATAAGAACACGAATAGCACAATATTGTGAAATTTTAGCTTATAATAACGTCTTGAAGGTGACCTAACAGGTAAATAGCCAAATAACTTGAAATAATGATTAATAGCCTGAAATAGGTATTCAACTGCTCGGGGTCCATATGCAAACAAGTTCGCTGACTAATTTTAATCGGTAACTATGTATTTTTAACGATGATGTGAGGGAGTGAAAACAGTGGAGCATATGACCGACATCAATTTAATATTCGGCACCGAGTTGACCACTCCTCGCCAAGAGATTGTAAAACTTCTGTGTCTCCCACCAACCCCATGTATTTTTGGTTCAGTATCCTGTATTTGTCCGAACGGCATTTGGTGCAAGTCTGGATGTTTGGATATCGTGCCCTTATAGCTCCCGCTGCTTGTGATGTGCAGATCGTACTTACCATAATACTGCTTTTTAGCGCGGCGGCTATTGCAGTCGAGTCAGTACATCAAGAACGCGAAGTCGGCGGCAGAGAACAACCAATAGTCAAGAAATCCAAATGTTCCACCACCAGCATCCTCTCGCTGCTTTGCGACGGGTCTTGACTGCGTGTGCAACGAGTGTTATTAAGGCGGAAAGCTCGCGCTAGAGGCAGAGCACCTACTGGGTTCTTTACCTGTTACCGACTATACGCCGAGCAAGTGAGGAGAGGAGGAGACGAGAGGGGACGTCAGAACGCCGATCTCTGTATGGAATGATTAGTGGGAAGACCTAAAACTAGCTGCCTTTGTCTCCACTGCACTCGTCGAACGCGTTCGTATGCGAGAGCCAAACTAACGCGTTCGACGTGCAGAATATGAACAAAGCCAGCTATCTTTAGGTCTACCCACTAATCATTCCAATCAGAAGCTCAGCGTTCTAACGTCCCCGCGCTCTCTCATCTGCAACATCAGTTTCTCGGGACATAGAACTTCACAGCGCACAAAAGTGGGAGCGACGACACAGACGGAAGAGCATGACTCTCCATCTGCGAATGCGCCAAGCGGTGTGGAGCTGTCGCGGGGTCGGTGCCTATGGAAAGAATCGGCATGCACTGTGACGTGGTGCTGTCTTGTGTTTAGATACGCGATAAATACCAGATTTTGTTAACGTGTGTAGCACAGTAAAGCGATACGCATGTAGATAAAACGTGGCAAAAACATGAAAAGATTCGTACGTTTTGGTTCGTATAATCTAGCCCAGAGAAGGAAGCCGCGAGTTTCATAATCTCCTTTTCCTGGTGTTCGATCACATCCTCGGAAAAAACACGGGGCTCGTCTTTTTAGAGGAGAACGCGGAAATGATGTTTACGAAGGAGCCACTTCGAAGAAGATAACCCGGAGGCCCTTGGGGCCACGAAATCGACTGCTCCACTTGCCATGCTGCAGGGGAGGTATGGAATAAAATGCCATCCGACATTGTACCTAGACTTGAACGGCGCAAATTACAGCTGATCAAATTACTTGTAATCAATTATTTTTCGGAGTAATTTTGTAATCGCTTGAATGCATTTATTAGAAAGTAATCGCAAAAGTAATATGATTACTTTTGGACGAGTACTAAAACTACGTGTGGCCGTTACTATTTTTCCTCCCTTTTCTAATGGCATGCTTTGTTTGTACAAGTTTCTTGCCAAGGAATTCTCGAACAATTTTTCCGTTAGAAGGAGGGTTTGTCAAAATCGGTGGATTAAGAAATTATGAAGTTTATAATTAGGTGATTCTAAGCCAATATTAAAAGGTACAAAAGACCCGTAATGAAACCGGTAGAAAAGTCTCTCGCTTTGAAAATCTGAAGTAATCTGAAAAAGTAACGGCCAATTACTTTGCTTCTCAAGTACCTGATCGAGTGATCTAATTTAAAACTTTTTAAACCGAGAGTAATTGTAAATGTAATGCATTACTTTTTAGTAACGCGTACGAGACTGAAGTGCTCCTGTAGAATTCAAGGCTGTGAATGCTGTATGCCATGAAAATTGATGCATACATATTTTTGTGCCACATAAAGGTATGATATATTTCTTTTTTATTGCTTTGTGCGTACAGTTCTTATTTTATATATGTACTATTAGTTTATATTAACGTTTGAGTTTCCCCCTTTTAGTCCACTGCTTCGCAAGCTCTGCTACTCTGGAACCCATCAAAAATATGTTATATCACGTCATGACTCGCCCCCTCACCCCTCCGTCCGTTTCTCAATTTAAGTGCATGAGTTGTACACAACATTAACGATGAAAATGTTTTCACAGAGTGCATCGACTGGGCTAGAAACTAACGGAAAACAAAACGCAAGCCAGCAGATATGACTGCTCCTAATGATTAAAGTGAGCTTGTTTGCTAGAGCACTGTTTTTACATGGGCGGAGTTTGGAAACCACCGCAATTCTCAGTTCGGGCTCGTTGTTGAGCTGCGACCTGTACAAACTCCCGCTGAATGTTTCTGGACTTCTCAAACTAAAGGTCCCCCCCCCTCCCCTCCTTGGGGTCGGGACCCCCAGTTTAAGAAGCACACATGTATGTCCTTCGGGGGCTTGTGAGGTACAAATAAATGATACGAAAAGCATTGATTTCAAACCCCACAAAGGTTGTCTTTTGCGTTGTTGCGTTTTTAAAGGAAAGCAGAATCTTGCTCGAAGGTCCTTATAATATATTATAATATTCCTTATTTTCGGGTGCCCTAAAGCAACCATACGGCGTTCTGCTAAATGCGCCAACTCGAAAAAAGAAAAAAGAACGCCATACAAAGAGACATAACACAAGAGACATTGTTTCACAAATGTACGCGATATGTCAACATTCCTGTACAGTCAAGGTAAATTGACTGGGACAAATGTGAAACTATCTGGCGGCTTGGACGAGCGTTTTGACATAGTGTGAAGTGTTTTCTTTGCCAGAAAAACTAAAAGAAAACGCATCCTACTCCTAAAGGAGCATCTAATGAACCTTCTGGAGGTCACTCGAAAACATTCCTGTTCTATTAGCAGCTCATTGCTCATTTTTAGCTTATTAGTGTTCACGAATACCGTTTTTCATCGTAGAATTACACCAATAGGCGGTGTCGGTGACTGCGATCAATAAAAAGCCTCACAGAAATTGGTTTGCTTTACTTTATTGGTTTAAAACTGCTTGTACTGCCTACGAGTATTTCATACTTCCCTGAGTGAAGACCATTCCCACCCAAGAATGCGCACCTTCATGGGGTTTAACTAGGCACAAAATGCTTTAACGGTGTTCTTTATTGGGTATGTCTAGTTGCACATATAGTTGTACCTATTGTACACATTTGAGCATAAGTCTTTAAGATGACAAGCACTACTGTAATGGCATCCCAGTCTACAGGTATCAAACACGAGAGACCACAAAAAGAAATGCACGGCAGCAAACTGCTAATTTTGATCTCTCCGCTGTGTTTTTTTTCCTCACCCGCTCCAGTGCCACTGGAAGTTCGGTGCTAATTGATGTACTGTCCCAGTGCTACCTTCGGCATTAAGTACTACTTGTGAGGAAAAGCCGAAACATTCTAATTTTGCTAGATACAAAAATAGTTTAGCAAACAAAACAATAAATAACTCTAATCTAGACAGAGTTGTATTCTTTGTATAGAAAGAATTAAAAAAAAATGACTGCAATTGAGTCGCGTTTGTATGATATATTCGGAAGACGCACGGTCGAAAAATGCCAAAAAACCAGTAAGCATTTTTTTTTGCCATGACGTCCTTTAGTTATTTCCTTTCGAGCAATGAAAGAAACATCTAATATAAGAATCTTCCTAATCTTCCAAATTTGAATGCATTATAGCTCGGGAAAAATGTCATCCATGCAGCGAAGGCCAAATATCTTACCCACTTTAAATAAATCTCAAAAATCCGTTCCGTTTCACTCGTTCCTTCACTCTAATTTACCTCGGAAGCACAACTAGGGGTTGCCTTTGTACTGAAAACAAATGTGAAAGAACTATTTCTCTTTTCTAAATTGACAATTTAAAAAGAAGCCGACAACTTATGAGGATTAACACATAGCTCACGTTTGTGTGTCAATAAAAGAACACACAAAAGAAACGTCAATGTAATTAATTAAAACATCTGACTAACAAAAAAAAAAAAGAGACAGCAGAAACGAGAACGAACAAAAATTATGATCTTGCACTTGTTTCATGTATTGTTCAATAAAGCACCGCAACTACCCACAAGAACGCGTGTTCAGTTTGACTTTAAATATGCTTATCTCCGTAATGAGGGATAGAAACAAATTTTGCTTTTTTTTGTAACTTTTGATTGAGGCAAGAGTTTACTTCACATCTCCCCAAGTCAAATGCACCTCCAAGCTACGCGTTCGTGGTGAATTACAGTGTCGAAAAGTGCTAAACCTCTTTTTGAGACGTATTTCAAGTGGTTTAAACTCATATAACCCTCGTATTGCACGCTTAAAAAAAAAATAAGCGTAATTTTTTTTTAATTACAACAGGCCTCAAGTCTACTCTTCCCTGCCCGAGCAGTCTCAACGTTGTCGGTCAACGTTTCCAGCGGCCGTTGATCCATGCACCTACGAGTTGAGAGAAGTGTAAGGTGCCCGCCTGCCGGGCTTACCTGCCGGCCGGTTCACTGGCGCGTAATCATTCAGTTCGGCGGGACCAGCAGCGCGCCTCTGAGCACACTAAGTTTCGGCTAACCTGGCAAATCGGCGAAAGCTACTACCCACAGCAAGCCAATCGGAGCGAGGGACCGTGACGCGTGACGAGAGCTGCACCCCGATTGTATACGCGTTCTGCCACACGCGCATCACTCCAGAGCTCCGATTGGTCGGCCACGGCCACAGCTTTGGCCGTTTGCCAAGTTACCTTCAAACTGGGCACGTATTCGGTTTCGCTTTACGATGGACCGCGGACGGCGCTATACACCAGCCATCAAAGCCAACCCAAAGCCGCGTTAAGACGAGGTCGCACTGGTAATACGTAACACACAACCCGTGACAGGTTCGTGGCTTTGGATTGGCTGCAGATGGCTCGCAGCGTCCCCTGCAGTGCGTCGTAGGCCGCGGCGAAACGGTGTATATGGTCGCGACAGCGTCGGTCCACCGGCCCGGGATCTTTTCGGCGGCGGCTCGCGCATTCGGGTCAGTGGAACACGCGTCCTCCCAACAGGATCATCTTCTGCCTGGCGCTCGGTCGGGGAAAAAGGAAAAGAAAAAGGAAAGAAATGTGCGAGAGCAGAGCGAGGCTCTCCGGGCAGACACCCACCGCGTGCCTGAGCTAGCTGAGCGGTTTTTCGCTTCGGCGAGGACTCCTCCTTCTTGTCGAGCTTGACGGCGTCACGCGCTGGTGAAAGCTGTCGCCGCCGCCAGGAAATCCCCCCACAGACTGGGGAAAGTGATCGCCGTCGGGGACTTACCCGGCTTTTCTCTCTTCTGCCTCACTCACTCTCTGTGTGTGTGTGTGTGTGCTCGTCGATGAAAAACTAGGAATCTGTAACGTTTTTCTTCTTCTGGTCCTGCAGCGTACGACGTTTTGGTACGGTGGTTTCTTTGTTTTTCCGCAATTACCTTTTATTTCAGTTTTGCGATTTCTTTTTGTTTTTGTATTCTCAATCTTAATTGTCGGGGACTTCGCGTTTTTTTTTCAGCAGTTTTACGGATTTTAGTCTCAATTGTCATTCACACCCCTGTCAGCACACATGATTCTGCGGCCGTCCTCAGAATGTTTGGGCGTTCTATGGATATAATGTGAACGTGAACAGGGCATCTGCGCCGCCTGGAACTGAATGGCGATCACGTTGACGCGTACAGGAGGACGTATTCACGCATTTTTTGTTTGCTTTAACACAGAATGTGATCTAGGGTTGAGTTTCACGAGAAAGCGACACGCAACGCTCGACCGACACACAAAAAACTCAGTGATATAAGCAATGCAGCCGAAACGTGTGTCCTACGTTTCTTATATGACATTGACCTCAGGGTGTCATGTAAGACATGACGTCATGTGGCAGAGTAATGTCACGTAACATCATAACCAGAGCTGAGATTTCCGGGCTGAAATGGGGACCAAATGGGGACAGGACATGCCAAAACATCGGGACGCTTTCCGGCACAATGTACGCCTCTGTGAGTACACTCAGGGTTTTTATAAGCGTTAAAATATTTATTTGTCTTTTTATTGCCCAAACACGGGTTCTGCTCTCGTGCGTTGAAGGAAAGGGTCAGGAACATTCCAAATGTTTGTTTGCTTGGGCTGTGCCTTTTCTCTGTTAGAAAATTCTTTAAAGTTGTAGAAGGATCGCTCCCTTTGCCCAAAGACAAGCGGCAAATACGTTAGGGCTTGCTTGGCATCCAAGTCCTAAGCGACATATAGAGTCTGTGGTGAACGTTCCCACTCGACGTAAGGATTTTTATCAAGCGACTTACGAAGTTTGTTCTTCGCAGAGTCGTCCAACTTGTCTGCCACAGAATCCAAGGTTCCAAACTGCGACTCTACATCGAGTCGCGCTGCCTCCAGCCGTGCAATCCCGTTTGGAATCTATCCGTACTTCTCGGTATACTGTCCAGCCCACTGGCAAGAGCGTCGCTGGTCACAATATCTTGCTTCGCGGCAACAGTTGTCCCCTTTAATTTGTTCACAAAGTCTGCCACCTTGCCCTGGTTTTTTGTGTAGTACATTGCTGCTTTTGCAAATGCGCCCCATTGGAATACCACAGGATCAGGAGGTAAAGGTAGGTTTGTGGAGTGGAGCCGTCGACGAAAGAATGCCATGCTGGCTCCCGGCCGATGCCAAAATGTTTTGCAATGGGTGAAAGGCACATTGTGTACGGGCGTTTCAGTTAAGGAACTGGACAATTACTGAAAAATTGAGACAATGGGGACAATATTAAATCTTTCGGGACACTCGACGTAAAACGGGACGATCCGGGACAACAAAGCTGACGAAAACCAAATAAAAACTGCTTGACGGATGTGTACTGGAAGCTGACACTGCTATCGGGACACTTTTCGAAATCGGGACATATCCCGGAAATTCCAGCTCTAATCATAACGTCTCGTTACATCTTGACTTTAAGCGACACCATGACGCCACGCGACAGCCGAACATTCCGTCACGTGATATCACAAAATCACCTGACGTCACGATTTCACGCGACGTTGCGATGTCTCGTGACTATGAGCACGTGGCGTCACGCGGTCACGTGACTCTGTGATGTCAGACGCGTACATGTGGCCAGCTCGTTCCCTACACATAATGTGCGTCTCTGAGTTTATCAGATACAATCATGAAATACTTAAATGTTTCATTTTTTTTATCGTCAAACAATACTATTTTATGGGATGAAAACGTCGCCGTTGGTCACATTTTAGTGTCATAACAAAAGCAACAAGATAGTTGTATATAAAGAACGGCTATTTCGTGCAGTGCTCACCGATTTTCGAAGTGCTGGAAACGACACTGCAAATTGACTGAATAGCGCCTTTCCTGTTAATATTTTTATAAGTTGCGCGAATTGCCCTGCTGCTACCCGTCTCGGAGAATGACACAACACACAGGTTCAACAACATGAAGAGATTTAATGACCGTTATCACCCGCGTCGCGACCCCAAGAGCCCCCGATCCCCTTGCAAGTTGTTCACAAAGTGAACATATCACAGTTCAGTAGAGATTCCGTTCAAAGGGTACTATACTTCGTTTCAGCTTGGGTCCAGACGCAGCCGATGCTAGAAGCACGAGCGTGTGGCCCTGAACAGTGCCTGTACTGCACGAGCGCGCGTGCTTGGCAGGGACGCTGGAAGCCCGGAGCTCGCGCTTGTAGCATCGGCTGCGTCAGCACCCAAGCTGAAACGAAGTATACGAGTCATCTTTTTTCACAAAGCGTACTCAGACCTTTTTTCAACTCTTCGAGAACCCTAAGGCCTGCTCATTCATCGTACAAAGGACGGTCTGTAAAGACGAGTCACCGCAATATCCGCGGTTCGAATGCCGCGTGCCAAGTTTTCTCCTTGAATTTCATTGCCATGCGGCATTCGATGCACGGATCTCGCGCTACTCGCGTTCGAATATGCATGCAGACTGTCTTTTGTATGATGTATTCGCGGCGAGAAGTTTGGGTATCGCCGCCTGGTGGAAATTTTTCACTACCCAGAGTGAGGATGCCTCAACTTCCTCTGCTGGTGAAAGAACGCGCAATGCACGTATCATATATGCACTATGAAAATTAAAACATAAACGCGCGGATAGCACGAGCACTGCACATAGTGAGGAAAATAGAAACACCCCTAGCGAGCTTCTCCGTGAAGTTGCAGTGCGACCCCGGCTTAAGAGGTAGATAGTTAATTTAGCTAAATCCTCCTTCTGTGATCACTTCAACGGGTAGCGAGAGTTTGGCATTGCATGGGGCGGTCGTGCTCAGCGCTATCCGTGCTGTCCCAAGACTACGGCGGTGTACTATTTTTCTCGACCTCGCGCAACAAGTAACGTTGATACTTTTCAAACAAGCAAAGCGTGCACCGTATAGGCCAACGCGCTGTTCACAAACAAGTCGGCACGAAGTGTGGGCAAACGCGCAGTTCCCGCGCGAGCTGGTGGGCATTGCGCTTGCGCAGAAACCAGATTCCCGTGAAGCGGAGAGTTTGCGCGCAGTGCCACCAAAGTGGAATGACGTCAGGGCCAAGTGTTGGTGTATAGACCTTTTTCGCATAACCTCAAACCAGCCAGTAACTGACGTACCCTCGACCTGATGCATTTTTGGATTGCCCGCTGACACAGGGTACGCAACCGCCAAGGGTATGGGCGAAAATGCTTAAAAACGGACGTCGTGCATGAGTTATTTCCGAGTGCTCCTTTTTACCGTGCCGCAATGTCAGGAAATCTACCGTTGTCTGGCTACCTCTACGTGGTCGTTGGATGAATAAATAATTTTAAAAGCATAAGAACAATAGCAGAAAGTGTACCATGAGCACAAGAAGCTGCAGCGCGAGTGTGGCTGCAATGTTATCGAAGTTCGCATTTTCCCCAAGAATCCTTATTTATGAAGTCAATCGATTGCGAGCTTGAATCGCGAGAGATTCGTATCAGACTCAACGTCACGTTTAAGCTCACGACCACTTCGTCTACGACAAGAGGACCGATTTTAATTCCCGGCGCAGGTGGTCCAATTAGGTTATCACTGCAAGCCCCATGATATGTGAAAGGTAAGAAAAGGTCCACATGCCACCACTCAAGATGGAGCTATCAAATGCCGAGTGCTTACCTACATAGACTACATTAAACTGCTCATATATACTTCGCTGTGGAAACTCAATCAAAACACCCCACCGTCTTCGTCCTCGTTCTCTCGAGGAGGCAAGGTGATGGCCTGCGAGTAGCCAGCTGGATTCTACCGGACAAGCTCCAACCAAGTTATTGCAGCCCACCGGAGCCAAGTCTAGCCAAGTTCCCCCCATACCCACACTGTTGCCTACCCAGATAGCTGTGCTGCCAAAACTAGCCGGTATTTCTTTTTCTAAGCCGCTAGACGGCGTCGTCGCCGCCGCAATTCTCAAGATGGCGGCGCCGTTAAAGAAAAGTGCAGCGTGCGCGTGCACATACTAGTTTTGGCAAGCTTGCAATTGCACGGGCTTGCCCGCACGAGCAGAGATATGGCGGCGGCCGGTTGCCTTTCTTGCACTCATCCATAAGGAGTCTTTCAGAAAGCTAACACACTGGTCTTCAACCTGCGAAATAAACGACGCTGCTAATTACTACTGAGATAGCCGGTCACCAAACTATCGATACTGTAGAGTTCGAGGACCACAGAACTTCCTCATATTGTGGCGTATAAAACATAAACTTGATCAGTAAAACGCGTGTGAATAGCTGCAGACTCAGCTATTCGCACGCGGCAATATGCCGAATGGCATTCATCGTGAAACGAAGGACCGAGGCGTAACTCTTTGTCTTGTGATCGGTTCAACCGCAGTTACCCGGATGCAAAGTTGTTGAAAGAAATTATTAAAGGAAATCACGTTTCAATCAAAATAAACACGAATATACTATTCGGAAAAAAAAAATCCTTGTCTAGACATTTTGAGGCATTTTGCATCGAACGGAGTTTAAATAACTCAGTTTCACTCCAAATAATAGCCGGGTAACTTCATATAATAGCTATTATTACTGGCTATTACAAAGTTTGCATCGTTAACAATACGAAGTGGACACAAGATAGGCATAGTGCAGGTTGCTTTTAGGCATCCATAGATCCCCAAAATCATCAATTGAATTTATCCCGTGAAAGATCGCCGTAAACGTTTTGCTCAATTGGAGTCAGAGCCGGATTAAGAAATTTCGGGGCCCTGGGCTGAGGTTGCTTATGAGGCCCTGATGATGATGATGATGGTGATGCTGACAACAACGATGATGACGATATGACTGGCTAACGCAGTACATTTTGGGAAGCCTAAGTTATATTTACATGTTCCTACATTTGTACCTTCTTGAGCAATATTCTCGCTCAAAAAATGGAAAGATGTTTACAAATCCCTGTGATGCGAAATTAGAGCGCAGCTCTTGAGGTATTTTGATTTTGCGATATCCCGTGACGGGAGGGTACGCAGGAGGAGGAGGGTACGAAGAGAGGAGGAGAAGAAAAAAGGATGAAAAGAAGGGTCGAGCCTCCCTTCCTGCTCCTCCTTCTCCCCCTCTTTTTTCTCATTCTCTCTCCTCCTCAGGAGGTGTGGCGGAACCCAACCATTTTAAGAAACTTTCCCGATGTGATCTCCTCCTCGCACAGTTTCCCTGCTAAATTTAGCTGGAAA
Organism: Ixodes ricinus; assembly: GCA_037355805.1. NCBI lineage: Eukaryota > Metazoa > Arthropoda > Arachnida > Ixodida > Ixodidae > Ixodes > Ixodes ricinus. The sequence goes on along the minus strand of JAZHYW010022953.1, from coordinate 9,028 downwards.
ATTGACGCCACGTGAACTCAACACCAATTCAATTGCCTGATAAATTTAGCGGGGAAACGGAAATTGTTTTGAGGTCATGTGACGTCAGTTTTGCCAGAACATTTAGCGAGGAAACTGAATGCGTAGTGTTGCATTATGAGACGTCACAGACCTACATACCGATTCAGTTTCTTCGCTAAATTTAGCGGGGAATGGAATTGGTGTATAAGTTTGTGACGTCCCAAAATGCAACGCGCCCGATTACGCCGACGGCGACGGCGACGCCGACGGCGACGGTGACGCCGCGAAACATGGTGACAAGTGCCTAAGAGCTGCGCTCTAGAGGGAGTAAAATTCTGTGAACACTTTAAGTAAATTACCCTTTATAGGTGAACGGAACGTGGCAATATAATGGCTGCCACAACTCGCTTTCCAATAAGCGCTCTGTGGTACAAGTGCCGAAGTAACAATTTGCCAGTATAATCGGCGCACTAAACAGTGTTCTGTTCTCTGTGGCTATGAGGCAAATTGCAAGGTGGCCCGTGGCAGACGCTCACATGTAGTAGTGAGCGGGAGGGACAGAGCAGACGGAACAGCATTTTTTAACAGTATCATTCGCATAATCGATAAATTGCACTCGGTAGTCAGTGTCTCGAATCATTGATGATCCTTATGGCATAGTCTTCACTGAATCTCTTAGGACAACTGGTCACATATTTAGTGAACTTTGATAGGCTTTTCTCACTTTTTCATATTGTGAACTCTGCTTTTCACTTAGCCCCCAATAAGATGCTTGTGACCTGTCGTTTTGACTGCGAATTAAAAAAAAAATGCGCAACCGGAAGAACAAGGTTTCCTCGTGTTTCCGGTTTTGGTGACACAATCCAAAGCATTAAAATAGGACTGGTGCATGGAAATGAAGTGATCTGGTTGGCTATCTCTTACTTTCACTCTATGGTTCAACAAGATCAGTCACTCAGAGGCATAAATACGCATGAAGCCAAGTAACTAAGAATGTCGTCCATTTGCTGTTTGCAGCGCAGCCCTCCTCTCCCTTTTCGTTTTTGTGTATTCCAAAGAATGCGTCTATATGTAACATTCTTAGGAAGGCCGAGGACATTTCTTCTGGTTTGTGATAGATAGGAACATTTTAAACGCATTGTTAAATAGAAAGTGAGAAAATGTTGTCCATGTTCCTCAAAGGTGCCCGCTTGCCAAAAAGTTCAATATGAAGTCAGTGAACTGATCAAGAAATAAAGCTGCAGCTTTTGGCGTGAACACGAATTTGTTTACACCAAACAAAGAACAAAAGTGTTATTTGTTCGGGTTTGTTTAAGAACACTAATGAGCTTAAAACGGACGTAAAAAAGGTCACATGAAAGCAGAAAAAAAAAAGGTTTAGGTAATCCTTCTAGATTTCATTAGGAAAAAAAATTACTTAGACCACCGCGGTGATTACAGCTCTGTTCCCTTCGTAACGGAGCATTGCCTTACCACGCAGAATTGTTTGGTTTCGCTTGCGATGCCATTATATATTTGTCATGCTTCTCTTATTGAATACTGTGGAAATAATTTCTAAAATATTATTTTGTGTTATGGAATATTTTTGTTTCATCTTTCTGCCTTAAATATATCTTTTTTGTTTGTTTAATTTTTTTATGACCGACAGCATGGGGCCCCCCGAGTGCAGGGGCCCCTGGTTTGCAGCTCCCTTAGCCCGTACATTATTCCGGCCCTGATTGGAGTGGCAAACGACAAACAATGATCGAACACACGTGAAATAATTTTTTTAACCCGTTTTTACCACAAAAAGTTTCTGTTGTGAAAGAGCGGATGGCCAAAATCGGTGTTTGTTGCTCTAACGAGACAATCCTATGCTCACTAACCGCGAACTCCGATCGGTAAACGGTAGGACTGCTTGACGTGTGGCGCGAAGGCACACGCCGTGTGCCTTCGCGCCACACGTCAAGCAGTCCTACCGTTTACCGATCGGAGTTCGCGGTTAGTGAGCATAGGATTGTCTCGTTAGAGCAACAAACACCGATTTTGGCCATCCGCTCTTTCACAACAGAAACTTTTTGTGGTAAAAACGGGTTAAAAAAATTATTTCACGTGTGTTCGATCATTGTTTGTCGTTTGCCACTCCAATCAGGGCCGGAATAATGTACGGGCTAAGGGAGCTGCAAACCAGGGGCCCCTGCACTCGGGGGGCCCCATGCTGTCGGTCATAAAAAAAATTAAACAAACAAAAAAGATATATTTAAGGCAGAAAGATGAAACAAAAATATTCCATAACACAAAATAATATTTTAGAAATTATTTCCACAGTATTCAATAAGAGAAGCATGACAAATATATAATGGCATCGCAAGCGAAACCAAACAATTCTGCGTGGTAAGGCAATGCTCCGTTACGAAGGGAACAGAGCTGTAATCACCGCGGTGGTCTAAGTAATTTTTTTTCCTAATGAAATCTAGAAGGATTACCTAAACCTTTTTTTTTTCTGCTTTCATGTGACCTTTTTTACGTCCGTTTTAAGCTCATTAGTGTTCTTAAACAAACCCGAACAAATAACACTTTTGTTCTTTGTTTGGTGTAAACAAATTCGTGTTCACGCCAAAAGCTGCAGCTTTATTTCTTGATCAGTTCACTGACTTCATATTGAACTTTTTGGCAAGCGGGCACCTTTGAGGAACATGGACAACATTTTCTCATTTTCTATTTAACAATGCGTTTAAAATGTTCCTATCTATCACAAACCAGAAGAAATGTCCTCGGCCTTCCTAAGAATGTTACATATAGACGCATTCTTTGGAATACACAAAAACGAAAAGGGAGAGGAGGCTGCGCTGCAAACAGCAAATGGACGACATTCTTAGTTACTTGGCTTCATGCGTATTTATGCCTCTGAGTGACTGATCTTGTTGAACCATAGAGTGAAAGTAAGAGATAGCCAACCAGATCACTTCATTTCCATGCACCAGTCCTATTTTAATGCTTTGGATTGTGTCACCAAAACCGGAAACATGAGGAAACCTTGTTCTTCCGGTTGCGCATTTTTTTTTTAATTCGCAGTCAAAACGACAGGTCACAAGCATCTTATTGGGGGCTAAGTGAAAAGCAGAGTTCACAATATGAAAAAGTGAGAAAAGCTATCAAAGTTCACTAAATATGTGACCAGTTGTCCTAAGAGATTCAGTGAAGACTATGCCATAAGGATCATCAATGATTCGAGACACTGACTACCGAGTGCAATTTATCGATTATGCGAATGATACTGTTAAAAAATGCTGTTCCGTCTGCTCTGTCCCTCCCGCTCACTACTACATGTGAGCGTCTGCCACGGGCCACCTTGCAATTTGCCTCATAGCCACAGAGAACAGAACACTGTTTAGTGCGCCGATTATACTGGCAAATTGTTACTTCGGCACTTGTACCACAGAGCGCTTATTGGAAAGCGAGTTGTGGCAGCCATTATATTGCCACGTTCCGTTCACCTATAAAGGGTAATTTACTTAAAGTGTTCACAGAATTTTACTCCCTCTAGAGCGCAGCTCTTAGGCACTTGTCACCATGTTTCGCGGCGTCACTGTCGCCGTCGGCGTCGCCGTCGCCGTCGGCGTAATCGGGCGCGTTGCATTTTGGGACGTCACAAACTTATACACCAATTCCATTCCCCGCTAAATTTAGCGAAGAAACTGAATCGGTATGTAGGTCTGTGACGTCTCATAATGCAACACTACGCATTCAGTTCCTCGCTAAATGTTCTGGCAAAACTGACGTCACATGACCTCAAAACAATTTCCGTTTCCCCGCTAAATTTATCAGGCAATTGAATTGGTGTTGAGTTCACGTGGCGTCAATTTTCCAGCTAAATTTAGCAGGGAAACTGTGCGAGGAGGAGATCACATCGGGAAAGTTTCTTAAAATGGTTGGGTTCCGCCACACCTCCTGAGGAGGAGAGAGAATGAGAAAAAAGAGGGGGAGAAGGAGGAGCAGGAAGGGAGGCTCGACCCTTCTTTTCATCCTTTTTCTTCTCCTCCTCCTCTACTTCGTACCCTCCTCCTCCTGCGTACCCTCCCGTCACGGGATATCGCAAAATCAAAATACCTCAAGAGCTGCGCTTCTAATTTCGCATCACAGGGATTTGTAAACATCTTTCCATTTTTTGAGCGAGAATATTGCTCAAGAAGGTACAAATGTAGGAACATGTAAATATAACTTAGGCTTCCCAAAATGTACTGCGTTAGCCAGTCATATCGTCATCATCGTTGTTGTCAGCATCACCATCATCATCATCATCAGGGCCTCATAAGCAACCTCAGCCCAGGGCCCCGAAATTTCTTAATCCGGCTCTGACTCCAATTGAGCAAAACGTTTACGGCGATCTTTCACGGGATAAATTCAATTGATGATTTTGGGGATCTATGGATGCCTAAAAGCAACCTGCACTATGCCTATCTTGTGTCCACTTCGTATTGTTAACGATGCAAACTTTGTAATAGCCAGTAATAATAGCTATTATATGAAGTTACCCGGCTATTATTTGGAGTGAAACTGAGTTATTTAAACTCCGTTCGATGCAAAATGCCTCAAAATGTCTAGACAAGGATTTTTTTTTTCCGAATAGTATATTCGTGTTTATTTTGATTGAAACGTGATTTCCTTTAATAATTTCTTTCAACAACTTTGCATCCGGGTAACTGCGGTTGAACCGATCACAAGACAAAGAGTTACGCCTCGGTCCTTCGTTTCACGATGAATGCCATTCGGCATATTGCCGCGTGCGAATAGCTGAGTCTGCAGCTATTCACACGCGTTTTACTGATCAAGTTTATGTTTTATACGCCACAATATGAGGAAGTTCTGTGGTCCTCGAACTCTACAGTATCGATAGTTTGGTGACCGGCTATCTCAGTAGTAATTAGCAGCGTCGTTTATTTCGCAGGTTGAAGACCAGTGTGTTAGCTTTCTGAAAGACTCCTTATGGATGAGTGCAAGAAAGGCAACCGGCCGCCGCCATATCTCTGCTCGTGCGGGCAAGCCCGTGCAATTGCAAGCTTGCCAAAACTACTATGTGCACGCGCACGCTGCACTTTTCTTTAACGGCGCCGCCATCTTGAGAATTGCGGCGGCGACGACGCCGTCTAGCGGCTTAGAAAAAGAAATACCGGCTAGTTTTGGCAGCACAGCTATCTGGGTAGGCAACATGGGTATGGGGGAACTTGGCTAGACTTGGCTCCGGTGGGCTGCAATAACTTGGTTGGAGCTTGTCCGGTAGAATCCAGCTGGCTACTCGCAGGCCATCACCTTGCCTCCTCGAGAGAACGAGGACGAAGACGGTGGGGTGTTTTGATTGAGTTTCCACAGCGAAGTATATATGAGCAGTTTAATGTAGTCTATGTAGGTAAGCACTCGGCATTTGATAGCTCCATCTTGAGTGGTGGCATGTGGACCTTTTCTTACCTTTCACATATCATGGGGCTTGCAGTGATAACCTAATTGGACCACCTGCGCCGGGAATTGAAATCGGTCCTCTTGTCGTAGACGAAGTGGTCGTGAGCTTAAACGTGACGTTGAGTCTGATACGAATCTCTCGCGATTCAAGCTCGCAATCGATTGACTTCATAAATAAGGATTCTTGGGGAAAATGCGAACTTCGATAACATTGCAGCCACACTCGCGCTGCAGCTTCTTGTGCTCATGGCACACTTTCTGCTATTGTTCTTATGCTTTTTAAAATTATTTATTCATCCAACGACCACGTAGAGGTAGCCAGACAACGGTAGATTTCCTGACATTGCGGCACGGTAAAAAGGAGCACTCGGAAATAACTCATGCACGACGTCCGTTTTTAAGCATTTTCGCCCATACCCTTGGCGGTTGCGTACCCTGTGTCAGCGGGCAATCCAAAAATGCATCAGGTCGAGGGTACGTCAGTTACTGGCTGGTTTGAGGTTATGCGAAAAAGGTCTATACACCAACACTTGGCCCTGACGTCATTCCACTTTGGTGGCACTGCGCGCAAACTCTCCGCTTCACGGGAATCTGGTTTCTGCGCAAGCGCAGTGCCCACCAGCTCGTGCGGGAACTGCGCGTTTGCCCACACTTCGTGCCGACTTGTTTGTGAACAGCGCGTTGGCCTATACGGTGCACGCTTTGCTTGTTTGAAAAGTATCAACGTTACTTGTTGCGCGAGGTCGAGAAAAATAGTACACCGCCGTAGTCTTGGGACAGCACGGATAGCGCTGAGCACGACCGCCCCATGCAATGCCAAACTCTCGCTACCCGTTGAAGTGATCACAGAAGGAGGATTTAGCTAAATTAACTATCTACCTCTTAAGCCGGGGTCGCACTGCAACTTCACGGAGAAGCTCGCTAGGGGTGTTTCTATTTTCCTCACTATGTGCAGTGCTCGTGCTACCCGCGCGTTTATGTTTTAATTTTCATAGTGCATATATGATACGTGCATTGCGCGTTCTTTCACCAGCAGAGGAAGTTGAGGCATCCTCACTCTGGGTAGTGAAAAATTTCCACCAGGCGGCGATACCCAAACTTCTCGCCGCGAATACATCATACAAAAGACAGTCTGCATGCATATTCGAACGCGAGTAGCGCGAGATCCGTGCATCGAATGCCGCATGGCAATGAAATTCAAGGAGAAAACTTGGCACGCGGCATTCGAACCGCGGATATTGCGGTGACTCGTCTTTACAGACCGTCCTTTGTACGATGAATGAGCAGGCCTTAGGGTTCTCGAAGAGTTGAAAAAAGGTCTGAGTACGCTTTGTGAAAAAAGATGACTCGTATACTTCGTCTTCAGCTGCTAGGCGTGCTGACGCAGCCGATGCTACCAAGCGCGAGCTCCGGAGCTGTCCAGCGTCCCTGCCAAGCACGCGCGCTCGTGCAGTACAGGCACTGTTCAGGGCCACACGCTCGTGCTTCTAGCATCGGCTGCGTCTGGACCCAAGCTGAGAAACAGAAGATCATAGTCTACCCTGTCTGAAGCTGGAATCTCTACTGAACTGTGATATGTTCACTTTGTGAACAACTTGCAAGGGGATCGGGGGCTCTTGGGGTCGCGACGCGGGTGATAACGGTCATTAAATCTCTTCATGTTGTGGAACCTGTGTGTTGTGTCATTCTCCGAGACGGGTAGCAGCAGGGCAATTCGCGCAACTTATAAAATATTAACAGGAAAGGCGCTATTCAGTCAATTTGCAGTGTCGTTTCCAGCACTTCAAAAATCGGTGAGCACTGCACGAAATAGCCGTTCTTTATATACAACTATCTTGTTGCTTTTGTTATGACACTAAAATGTGACCAACGGCGACGTTTTCATCCCATAAAATAGTATTGTTTGACGATAAAAAAATTGAAACATTTAAGTATTTCATGATTGTATCTGATAAACTCAGAGACGCACATTATGTGTAGGGAACGAGCTGGCCACATGTACGCGTCTGACATCACAGAGTCACGTGACCGCGTGACGCCACGTGCTCATAGTCACGAGACATCGCAACGTCGCGTGAAATCGTGACGTCAGGTGATTTTGTGATATCACGTGACGGAATGTTCGGCTGTCGCGTGGCGTCATGGTGTCGCTTAAAGTCAAGATGTAACGAGACGTTATGATTAGAGCTGGAATTTCCGGGATATGTCCCGATTTCGAAAAGTGTCCCGATAGCAGTGTCAGCTTCCAGTACACATCCGTCAAGCAGTTTTTATTTGGTTTTCGTCTGCTTTGTTGTCCCGGATCGTCCCGTTTTACGTCGAGTGTCCCGAAAGATTTAATATTGTCCCCATTGTCTCAATTTTTCAGTAATTGTCCAGTTCCTTAACTGAAACGCCCGTACACAATGTGCCTTTCACCCATTGCAAAACATTTTGGCATCGGCCGGGAGCCAGCATGGCATTCTTTCGTCGACGGCTCCACTCCACAAACCTACCTTTACCTCCTGATCCTGTGGTATTCCAATGGGGCGCATTTGCAAAAGCAGCAATGTACTACACAAAAGACCAGGGCAAGGTGGCAGACTTTGTGAACAAATTAAAGGGGACAACTGTTGCCGCGAAGCAAGATATTGTGACCAGCGACGCTCTTGCCAGTGGGCTGGACAGTATACCGAGAAGTACGGATAGATTCCAAACGGGATTGCACGGCTGGAGGCAGCGCGACTCGATGTAGAGTCGCCGTTTGGAACCTTGGATTCTGTGGCAGACAAGTTGGACGACTCTGCGAAGAACAAACTTCGTAAGTCGCTTGATAAAAATCCTTACATCGAGTGGGAACGTTCACCACAGACTCTATATGTCGCTTAGGACTTGGATGCCAAGCGAGCCCTAACGTATTTGCCGCTTGTCTTTGAGCAAAGGCAGCGATCCTTCTACAACTTTAAAGAATTTTCTAACAGAGAAAAGGCACAGCCCAAGCAAACAAACATTTGGAATGTTCCTGACCCTTTCCTTCAACGCACGAGAGCAGAACCCGTGTTTGGGCAATAAAAAGACAAATAAATATTTTAACGCTTATAAAAACCCTGAGTGTACTCACAGAGGCGTACATTGTGCCGGAAAGCGTCCCGATGTTTTGGCATGTCCTGTCCCCATTTGGTCCCCCATTTCAGCCCGGAAATCTCAGCTCTGGTTATGATGTTACGTGACATTACTCTGCCACATGACGTCATGTCTTACATGACACCCTGAGGTCAATGTCATATAAGAAACGTAGGACACACGTTTCGGCTGCATTGCTTATATCACTGAGTTTTTTGTGTAGTCGGTCGAGCGTTGCGTGTCGCTTTCTCGTGAAACTCAACCCTAGATCACATTCTGTGTTAAAGCAAACAAAAAATGCGTGAATACGTCCTCCTGTACGCGTCAACGTGATCGCCATTCAGTTCCAGGCGGCGCAGATGCCCTGTTCACGTTCACATTATATCCATAGAACGCCCAAACATTCTGAGGACGGCCGCAGAATCATGTGTGCTGACAGGGGTGTGAATGACAATTGAGACTAAAATCCGTAAAACTGCTGAAAAAAAAA